>JAYRBV010029848.1:0-10051 GCA_036023255.1 Mitrocomella polydiademata
CTTTCATTTTGTTGTTCCTAGTAATGAACTGAAGGTTTTTAGAGATACCTTTTTTTGCTCGGGAGGAAAGCTTTAACTGTTTAAATTGTCGGCTGGTAATTATTATGTCTACGGAAGGTATTTGGGTAATGAATAAACAAAACCAAATGTTTAATGTGAAATAAAAAAATCTACTTTTAGTTTCGAAACGCTTCACATAAAAAAGAAATATCAAAATAGTAAATAAAATTCTCACTCTGAAGAAGCCAGCGTCCGCCATTGTTGCTTGTATGCGTTCCCGCGAGGTTTGATAACTTTCATATTAAAAAGCACGGAACCGAACTTATGTAATCAAATAGTTTATCCTCTTTTTACACAGAGCATTTTTATCCAAAAGACCGGTTTACTTTATTTTAAACCAATCAGCTTTTCGATTTTGTAATATTTGTAGTTTTTTCTAAATGTAAATAGAGTGCTATTTTAACGTATGGTCAGTAAAACTTTTGGTTTTCACATGTACACAAAATGGCGGAAGAAACATCGTGCACCTTAGATTCGGTGCTTGAGACATCTAACTACTTTTCTTCTCTTATCGAATTGATTCCCTCCAAATACTATTTACAAGACGAGGAAAAGCAAGAAAATGGATATAATCATATGTCAAAAAAACTCACCAAACAGAATAAGAAGCTTCTTACCAAAAAGGCAAAGATGTTACGTTTAGATCCAGCACAGCACAAATCAACTCACGAACTTCAATTAGAAATTGAAAAGAAAGAAAAAGAAATGCTGAAAGAAGATGGCTTTAAAGAGAGGATTAAACCTATAAAGGTTTCTGAAGTATCAAGTGTACCTTTAGACGAATTGCGAGAAAGACTACATGCAAAAATGGAGCAGGTACGTGGGAAACGCAAGCACTCGGAAGTAGATGAAAAAGATTGGATTAAAAAATCAAGAATGGATCGCAAGGACAAAAAAAAGAAGAAAAAAGACAGTGATAAGCTATCATCGAATATCAAAAAAGCAACAGATACTGAAGGGCACTCTCACAAGAATGGTTCAATCAAAAATGAAAGCGGGGATATTGTGTTTAGTAAATTTGATTTTGCTACTGGAAATTCAAGTAACTCTAGAAAAAATAAGCCAAAGCAAGATGTCAAAAAACTTCTTGAGATAGCTGAAAAAAGGAAAGAAAAAGTTGAGCAACTAGAGGAAGAAGATTCCGAAAAAGCAAAAGAATTAAAAGATAAGATTGCTTGGGAAAAAGTGTTCAAAAAGGCTGAAGGACAGAAATTGAAAGACGATCCAAAACTTCTTAAAAAGACAATCAAAAGAAAAGAAAAATTTAAATCTCAGAGCCAAAAAAAATGGAAAGAGAGAACGGATACTGTAGAAAATCAAAAACAGGAAAAACAAAAATTGAGGGTCCAGCATCTAAAAGAGCGAAGGGATAGCAAGAAGAATCCAGGGAAAGGGAAAAAGAAAAAGTCTAAACCTGGTTTTTGAATAGTATAATTTGTATCTTATGAAGCCAAAAAGTTTTAATTTTTGTTATTAATTGACTGGATATATTTTTGTTTTGACTCCATCCTGGCGGATTACACTTTCTCGTTTGTTTTTGAAAAATAAAAGAATAAAAAGTTTTTTGTTTTTTTTTATTTTCAACCCTTTTTGCAAGAATTCCTTCAAACTTTTCAAATGGCACTATCTGAGATTTACAACTATTTGTTTTATTTACAACTATTTGTTCTATTATACCAATTAAATACAATTTCTTTTCAGGTACCAAATGTTCTGACTGTATATTCTGTTCAATTTTCCATTAGCCCTTTTAATTCAGGTCGGCATACGGCATTGCCAACGTAAAAGACAACCTAGATATTAATTTGCCAACCTAACTGTATATGGATTAAAAGGGCTGTTTCATCCTAAAAGCATACATTAAGACTAAGTATATATAAGCCCAAAATCTATGGGGCCATCCATAAAGTACTTACGCAGTAAAACTCGAAATTTTAACCTCGAAAATTAATTCCCTTAAGAGACGTACAAATTTTTGACTCCAGAGCTCCTTTTCTTGGCAGGTCGTTCCAGATTGAGATTGTTCGATAGTAAAAAGAATTCCTCTGAATCCCCCTAACACCGTCTTTTGGTGTTTTCCATACTAGCTGAAATTCGTGTTTTCTACTCGGGCGATTTCTTGGCTGAAAGTTATTAGATAGTCGTAGTTATGAAAGTGCTTGTAAAGTTCTATCATATCTCCTCCTTCTATAAGCTAGCGTTGGTAGGTCCAGATGCTTGAGTCTTTCTTCGTAACTTATGTTGTGTAGCCTATCGACGAGTTTTGTGGCACGAAGTTGGACAATTTCGATCATGTTTATGTGCTTTCGCAGGAAAGGTAACCATATTGCTTGTGCATATTCGAGATGAGGTCTAACAAAGGTTGTAAACAGCTTCTTGAAGAGCTCGCCATCTATAGATAGGAAAAACTTCTAACGAATCAATCCAACTATAGAGTTAGCCTTTTTGACCTTAGCTGCTATGTGTTCCTCGAATTTCAACTCTGAGTAAAAAATTACACCGAGATCCTTTTCCTCGAAAACATGTTCAAGCTCGTGTTGGTTGATAACAACATCGGGCAGATCGTTTATAAAGATGACAAAGAGGATCGGTCCGAGCACACTGCCTTGAGCTTCACCTGATTCAACAACCATTAATTTTGACGACCTGTGTGTACGGTTTTCTAAAAACCCTTTTACCCATCTCAGGATTTACCGTTTACGCCATACAAGGATAACTTCTGGAGTAATCTCTTATGGGACTGTATCGAAAGCTTTTACAAAATCAAAATATATTGCATCGACTACCCCGTTAACTATCGACTCTATACATTTGTCAAGATAGTTTAGCAATTGTGTTGTGGTTGATCTTCCATTAATAAATCCATATTGTTTTGGTGACAGTAGGTCTTCGTTTATTCGCATGTGTCCCATTATTGGGCCCCCCATTATTGAATCTTAATGATTCCATCAGTTTTACAGACAATAGATGTTAGACTTATTGGTCTGCAGTTAACTGTTTTATTTCTAGCGCCTTTTTGAAAATTGGTGAGACGTGAGCGTTTTTCCAGTCCTTGGGTAGGCAACCACTATCCATTGTCTTGTTCATGATGATCGCTAAGGGTTCGGATACGTAGTCAACTAGTTCCTTCAGAATTCTAGGGTGAATTTCATCTGGACCAAAGGCCTTATTAACGTTGAGCTCTAAAATCCTCTTGCGAACCATTTCATTTGTCGCACTCTTAACTGATTGATACTGTTTTCTGTCCTTTTATCAAGTAGGGGAATATCGTCAACAATCTCTTGGGTGTATACACTGACAAATTGTTCTTGTAAAATATTTGCTTTCTCTTTATCGCTAAATCTAAACTGTTGATTTGTCGTCAGCATCTTGGAGAAGAGGCGCGACACCTGTTTTAGTTTTTAACTTGCTGCGGACGTGTGACCAAAACGCTTTTGGGTTTGTTTTTGACTTAGCTCCAATATCTTTTATAATAAAATTGATAGACCTTTGGTAAAATACAATGGATGTTTTTGTGATTTGAAAAATTTGGCTCTTCTAGCGGTTCTGTTTTTAATTTTGCAAATTCAAAAATATTTGCCCTTTCATTAGCCTATGGGGACATTCAAAAGATTGTTCGTCCGAAGGGGAGGGGGGGTCAGAGTAAAAGCGAACACCCATTGTTATGTGACGTCATTTCTATTGTTTAGAAGCGAACAGGGGGAGGGATTGGGGTCAGAAATCGGCAAATTTGAGTGAACGTACTTTTTGAATGCCCCCTATGCCTATATGCTCGTTGCTCTCTATGCTTGGCCGAATGAGAATAGGCTACCCTTTCATTTACCTGTGCAAAATCATAATTTTGGCTTTTGCGAAAATGGTCAAATCACTAAAACAAGGGTAAATTGGAAAGTTTACAATTAAAGCAGGTCTGTGTGTTTTCAAACAAAATGGTGGCTACTCAGTCCTTTAGCCAAAGAAAGCTGATTGACTGAATTCAGCCGAATATTATAACCGAATTGTAAGAGTTTGATAAAATAAATAGTGATTTGTGTATTCCCATTTGCAAATGAGTTGTCACCTTTTTAAACTAATGGTTTAAAAGTTATTATATATTTAAACTTTCTTACAAAATTTTGTGATTATAAATTTGAAGAGGCATAGCGATTGGAGGGCTTTTCTGGCTAGCTATACTCAGTCCTGGAAAAGCAGAACAATTAGTTGACCACTCAAAAAAAACTTTCAAATCCCACAGGACATTTTACCCATTTTTAGGACATTTTAAAACAAAATCCAAGATATTCCAGGCCAAAAATTGCAAAAAAAAGAAAATTTCAGGACATCCCAGGAGCAGGACAAAAAATCGAAGCTGAGCGAGTATTACTAAAAACAGCCAAAAAAAGTTTAAAATCAAAAAACATATTGAATTATCGATTCTTTCTTAAAAAAATGCAGTTCTCAAACTAAATCCCACCCAGGACATTTTCTAATCATGCCAAAAATTCCAGGACATGCCAGAACTAAATTCCAGGATTATTCCAGGACTGTCGTAGTCAGTTCGAGCGCGAAGCGCGAGCGTTGGGTCCAACCCGATTTAAAGAGACAAATTTATTTCACAAAATCTATTACCTTAAGGGAAGAAATTTTGGCGGAAAGAAAATTTGGCGGATGATCAAAAATTTGTCAATCATAAATTGAAATAATATGCAAGAGTTCTTAATGTTATTTTTTTTGTATATTAATTAGTTATTGTTAGTAAAAGTCACGTGAAAAACTGAATTTCTGTTATATTCAACTTGGGAATACACTAAATCACTGTCTATTTTATCACCAAAAGATTTCTTTGTTTGAATACTTATTACGTCAATTCCCTACGGTGCGCATGAGCTATAAAATTCTTACAATTCGATCTAATAATCGGCTGAGTTCAGCCAATCAGCTCTTCTTAGTCAATATTTTGACTAACATAAATCGGGTTGGACCCGACGCTCGCGCTCGAAGAGCTAGAAGAAGCATAAAGCGAGGGGAGGGCTTGCCTGGCTAGGACTGTTGTCACCATGTAGAGATGCTCCTGGGAAAGTCTTTGAAAAATTTCTCTCAGTAATTCAAAACTTTCCCACTCAGGGCTAACCAATGCAGAGGAATTTTATTCGTTCCTTCAAGAAACTTGGTATCTTGGCCGACCGCATATTGTTTTTGAATTTTTTGATTTCGCAAGTAAATTTCAATGAACATTCAAATTTTATGCGGAACTTACTTCCCTTTGCCATCCATAGATGAAGGATACTTACTACCGGCCAATATTAATAACATTGCACTTTTATTTCAAACTACAGGGTTTGTGGAACTAGTACAGTACCTACAAAAACCTCTCTGCTCAAACAGGCCCTGATTATATGAGGCGGGTTGGCTCGTTTTCAACCCGGCGCTATTTTTAAACACAGCTCGCCTGATGCAGAGATTTGCTCTAGCAAAATATTTCAATTATATGAGGTGGGTTGCAAACGGGTTGGCTCACTTGCCGAGCTGGCTCGTTTTTTTAACCCGGGCCAACCCGCTTAAAGCTAGCCTGTACCAGCTAGCTTAATGCGGGTTGGCTCGCTCATACAAACAATCGTATTTTCCATAATATATATATATATAATAGCGGGTTGGTACCGGGTTGAAAACGAGCCTAACCCGCTCATATAATCAGGGCCTAATCGTTTTTGTACATTAAATTCATCGTGTATTTATATATGACTTGTTTTAACAGACTTTGTAGGCCACTCTGTAGGTGAATTTTGATACGCTTAGAGGGTCTTTTTCTTTAAGGATACCACCCGTATAAAAGAAAGAGGACGACAACATTTTTAAATGCATCCAAGATATTATCTATTAATTAGAAAATGTTTACGTTCATTCAAGATGTATTATAAAATGTATAATAAAATATACAACAAATATTATATTATAAGCAAGATGCCAGGCCGTATTATAGAGTTGACAACCCCCTCGGAGCGTTCCTCGGGTGTTTTTGAAAAAATGATAGTCGCATTCGCGACCGACAAACATCAAAATATATTTTTTTGGGGTCAATATTGTGGACTACCTAAAATCACATTTGAACATTTATATGACGGAAAGAGTAGAAATTTCAACGAATTATCGGCTGACGAAATAACTTCATTGTTGTTGTATTGTATTTCTAACAAATTTCGGAAAATAATTTCACTTGAATAATTTGCGTTCGGCTTGTTTTCAATGTGATGATTATATACGAAGAAGTTAAAAACAATAATAAAAAAAAAACGATTAAAAAATTAAAGGTCGTCGGTATGTATATGTCATAACTGTTAAATCAAAATAATATCAAAAATTAATAATTGCGCAGATATAAAATATGTGTCACTAATAAATAAGAAAATTCAATTGACAAGAAATCCATCTTCTACCATCCCTTGACCACTGTACCCTGTGGATATTCAACTTGATATCTTAAAGTAATATTCTTGGTCTCTGAAGGGGGAATCTCGAGGAGCCATTCAACCTCGTAATTCAGAGTACGTAACGTTGCATTGCCATTCTTTAAAACGGCAGGCTCGGACCCAGATCCCGCTTTGGGGAGTTTGATCTCCGGTTCTTGAAGCAACACCTGCAACGAAAGATCAGATAATTTATCAATAGATCAATTTTCGTATAAATTAAAATTGGAATATACGATTTTCCTTACAGATCAACAGTCTTCCAGAAAATAATGAAGTATCAAACTGAAATAAATGCATTTCAGTACATTGTAGAACCAATATATTATTCATTATTTTTAAATCATAACCTCGTCTGCGAAATCTGCATTCAAACAATGATTTCCTGAAGCAAAGACTCTTTCATTTTTTACTTGGCTCAACTTTTAGTTTCGGGGAAATTTCAATTGCAGATGACGATAATTATTACCTTAATTTTGTCGTTCGATGATCTCGGACATTGGTCGGTCACGGTAATCTTAACTGGTGTTGATTTGGTGTTTTTGATTTCAATTATCTGCTGATAGTTAAAGAGCTCAGACTTTGAGATCATGCCAGTGCGCTGTTGAAATTTCTTCAACGGTTTGTAAGCAACTTTAACAGATGGATCAACCCCTAAAGCAATGTCGAATTCTTCCATTGGAGATACTGCTGGGAGTGTGGACTAAAATTAGAAAAAGTTACATGAAGTGAAACTTCACCTTAAAGATAGTTCTTTGTCGTCGTGTAATTCTGACTTCAGAGTTCTCTCTAAAATTTGACTTGACAGTAATGCCATACACCAATCCGGGGTTTCTGAACTGCGGAAGAATGGGTACTAACTTGGAATGGATGAAAACAAAAACAAACACTTTTTTTTAAGAACGAAGTAAATCAAGCCTAGAAATCAACAAAAGAATATTAATAAATGAATAAAAATTCTTAATGAACAAGACAAATTATACAGTTAGCCTAGTTTTGACAATACACATTTCTGCACATGCCATGCCAAATCTCCAAATAACGCGTAATCATGATGGCGGAGAGAAATCCCGGATTGGTGTATTCATAAAAACAAATGACTTTAGCATTCATATTCAGAAATAATTGCTCTCTTCGAAATTAGAAACCGACGACGACGGTCTGTAAATTGGAATGAACTAACACTGTAACCACTTACCTTGGTCAAAAAATTATTATCCAAAAAGACATTCGCTTCTCCCGCCAAAAGGGCATAGTTGCTTTCATTCTTCACTTTAATCTTTAAAAAGGCGTGGGCGACCGCCTTCGGGATGGCGATGTATTCGAATTGGGGCGAAAAATCTAATTGACAAATGGAGACTTTGTGTCCGATATTGTCCGATTCGATTGTTGCTGGTCTGACGATGTCGAAGTTTGTGCTTGTCATACTTTCTGAAGCCTAGAGAATGTCGAAGAAAAATATTAGATGATCAAATAATACTGTTAAATTGCGAATAACAAAGACAAATTTGAAACAATACACAACTTTATGTTTAAAATGCCAAATGCGATGAAAAAAAAGAGTTAAATAGTGAAAAATCTTTTTGTACCAGCTGCCAAATCTTTCTCCTTCTTTTCTTATAAACTATAATAAATAGTGAAAAATCATCATCAATATAAAACTACGGAACAAAACTATAACAGAAAGTTCCTACTCACGGCCCGCCCAATATCTATTACGAAGACTGCGAGTAAAAAAGTTTTATACTCCAAAATCGTTATTTCTAGGTCCTATTAAACTATAAGTTATTACTTATTTGTGTCGCAAAATGACTGAGTAAATATAATAGCGATTACAATCAAAGTACCGAGCCAGCCTCGTTCAACCTTATCGTCCGACAACAATACATGTACACAAGCTGGTGTAGAGAAAGATCCCACACCTCCCTTGATTACTAAGACTAAGACTACCTGAATACTCCGAAAAAAAGTTGACTGTCTTTGGTTGAATAAGACCAGGATTAATAACGAAGGGTGCATATCTATGGTAAGGGAATTTATAAAATATTGGTTATTGGGGTAAGTAGAGAAGGGATAATTATGATATTTGTAAAAAAAGGTTGCGAAGCATTTCGCAGGTCGCTGGCAAATATAGCTTTTTAAACCTTCAGATTAAGTTTGTTAAATGTGTCTCATTATGAGCGCCATAGATCTTATTAGACTATATCACAACAAAAGGGCTCGGGCATTCATTATTCATGCTTCGCAATTAAGGATATGATGAATTACCTCCGCAGTTGGCATGGGGGACATAGAAGGGAGTGAGGATGAATCATCGCCATCCAACAATCCACAACTCATAAGGATATTATCACTTTCACCAAAGCTGTCCCGACTAGGCGCCATTGCCTTCTTTTTAGATTTGAAACGACTAGAGAAAACGGAAGCAATAAAATATTCATACTTGAATTGATCAAGAAATTGAATGAATCATGGTATCTAAATTCGGCTGTACTGAAATTATTGTTTCAACGTTTTATACTAGACTTCATTTAATTGAAAGTTAATCAATATAACTAGCTGCTAAAATCTTATCTGGACTAAACTAACAAGCATCACTATTCTTTTTTTTGGCAGCTGGTTCTTAACCCTAAGAGCTTTTGATGGTTTCTCAGGAAAGAAAGTTCATCTAAACTCAAAATACCTGTGCTGTAGGGAGGGGTGAAGGGGAATAACACAATTCTTCTTCATAGCCCCCTCCATAACTGTCTTCGATTGTTGGGTCATATTCATTAATTGAACTACGCAACATTACATTCGACATTCTTGGTGGTAATGCCTTTGATGCCCTACTATGATAATTTGTTTGATTTATTGATCATGGATTTAAATTTCGTAAATGAAAAATGAAAAATAATTGATTCTAGATTAGTGGTCCTAATAAGGATTTCAATGGAGGACGTTTTAAATAATTTACTGTACTAAAAGTGCAAGAATATACTTTTAATGTTAAAATGTGAATGTTTGTTAAGCATGATACAGTTCATATTACTATTGAACTTTGCGAAACTTTTTGAGCGCGAAACATTCTGTATATTTAAATGCCAGGTAATAATCACACCCATTTTAATGAAAACGAAATATAGGAACAAAAAAAAAACATCAGCGATGATATAGGACTACTTTAAAGAAACTTTCGTGGTTTCGCGGTTTTTTGCCCTTTCCGCAAGTTTTTTCCATGAAATTTCTTAAGCGGCGTTTACATGAGAGGTAAAGTGAATTCAAGTCGTAGTGAGATTTCAAGGCGGCGTGAAATTTCATGTCTGTGTTTACAAGGTTATTTTCAATGCGGCTATGTCAGATCGGCTACTATACGTGATAGCCTGTTGTTTTTGCATCGATTAGCCTGTCTTCTGCGCTTACTAACTATTATAGCGCATGCGCAGAACTTATGGCTATGTCTTCAAAACAAAAACAAATATGTCTGCCCCTTTCTGTCCTTCCCAGCCTGGCCAAATAACATATAACATATCAAACATAATCAAACCATAGTCCATCTATAAAGGTTT
>JAYRBV010029870.1:0-10050 GCA_036023255.1 Mitrocomella polydiademata
CAGGATATATCAAAGGATTCACATCGTGAATCCTTGATCATGCCCGTCTCTCTTTTTCTTCGAGTTATTCCGAGAAGATAAAAGAAAGAGAGACGGGTATCCCATCTAGCTGCAAACGGGAAGAAAATTGACAACAGAAAATTTAGCGAAATGTTTGAGTATATACTCACAATTGCACAATTTATAGTCCGCGTTAATTAAATCCTCTAAACAAGATCTTTTTCTCTTCCTTTTTTGTTAAATTAAACCTAGATGCCAAATTCAATTTTTACATCCGAAAAATGATTTCAATTTGTCTATAGTACTCGAATATCTTATTTCTTTTTTGAGCTCGCTCCCCCATAAATCACCTAGCTTGTACCAAGCCTCCGTGAGGTACGGAAATTCGTTTTCTATCGTATCTTTAATCAGAGTTTGGTGCAATTTACAAACAGCCTGACTATCCCGATGACTATCAAATTTCGACCTATCGGGAGTATACTATCGATTTTAATCGCAATAGGGATACCGACGTTCCTTTCCTTTAGAAAGGACTTGATCGGGTGGTAAATACATTTATATACATCCACTGTACCAACTGTACCAAAGTGAATTTATATACATCCACGCATTGTTAGCCTGTACCAACTGTACCAAACTGAATTTATATACATCCGCGCATTGTTAGCTTGTACCAACTGTACCAAACTGAAGAAACTGTGATTAAAGAAAGATTCTGTACGCTGGACAGGAAAGAATATTTCTGTACCACACGGCGGTCTGATACAGCCTACAGGGTCTGCCCCCTAGAATGTAGGTGGGCCTCAAAATGCAGGTATTTCTAATTGCAAAATTTTGTTCTTAGTGACATAAAACTGAATTTAAATCCGTTAGTAGAGTTTGTTAGTACTTTTATAATTGGATTATGTGGCACTTAACACCAGTAAAATTCGCGTTTTGAGGTTCATACTTATTTTAATACACATTCATCAGGTCGTTGTCAAATTTGTTGAAAGGTAAGGGTTTTCTAGATTCTTTAAATGGTGCCAACCTGCATTTTGGGGCCCCACTACCTGGATTCTGACAACTATCACAGCATTCCCTTGGTGATATTTTTTTTAATAATAAATGTATCTGTTACTGATTATGAGAATGAAACTTTTCCAAAATTTAGTTACGATAGACTAATCTGAAAAAAGCCAACTTACATTCTGGGGGCCATTAAAAAATCATAAGCCAATAAGTCACAATTCTTAATGATTCTTTTTATGTAAAAGCCACCTGGAAAAGTTTTTGAAATGTTGAACTGCATATTGCCACTTAAAAATCGGATAATACAGTAAGGTTGTGCAATGCTAGTCTGATTTGCATACATTGCAAAACGGAGTTGTCTTAATACAAATGTGTTTTTATCAAGGTCTGCAAATAAGACTAGTGCAATGCTTGCTTTCAATAATGCTAGCTATAATAATTTCCGCTCTTGTTTTTTCTGGTCGGTCATATGCATAGCCTGTACCAAACTTTGATTAAAGAAGAATCTGTAAGTAGAATAAAATTCCGTACCGCACATCAGGCGGTCTGGTACAGGCTATCAATTGCGGGCGTATCGGGATAGCTATCAATTGCACTGCATATGGATATATGATGAGCACCAAAACGATAGTATTGCGTCCAGTTATCATTTACATTAATGGAAACATGCAATAAACATAAATGAATCCCTCCCCTGAATCCCCCCTTAAATTCACAACTCCTCTCTTAAATGATAATTACAAATTCTGAATTCCTATATATACAAAGTGTTTCAGGAAAAAATTGCTACTGTTTCGTTAGCCAATGCTCGTTCGGCCCAAAAAGCTTGCTGGGCCTCTGCAACAAATCCAGTCTAGTTATCCCGACCTGTATTATTCTTCCTCGCGTAGGACGAGGAACGCATAATTAGGAAAGAATTATTCGATAACGAACAATGAAATGTCCGTCATTTTGAACTTGACACATGCGCACTGCATTTTCCAGGTCAAAATAGCGGGATTTCTTTACGGGACAAAGGATCACTAGACTGGATTGACTGCAGAGGCCCTTATAACAAGCTTTTTGGGCCGAACGAAAATAGGCTACTGTTTCGTTTGATCTCTATTGTTTAAAGTAGCATCTTTTCTGAGACACCCTGTAGGGAGAATAATATCAGCTTTTTTGCGAGTGTCCGGAAAAGAACCCCCCCCCCCTAAACTGTTAATTTTATTACTTGTTTTTCTACAAAAATCTTCAGAAATCTTCAGACATAATTCTTCAGAAATTCGTTGATTCTAGTTCCGCCTGCATGGTGTTCCTTTTCGAAGTGTCCTCTTGTAGTAGAGAATCGAAAGATACGGTACCGAAAATTAGAGGTTGAGGGGATTTTTCTCCTAAACGAAGCTGACTTAAAGTTCGGCGCCGTGATTTTAGTTCTTGGTGGCTGAGAGGTCTCTCTTTAATTTGCAGCAATTTTCGAAAGTGTCTCCTAAACTCGTCGTTACACATGTAATAGACGATACAATTGAAAAATGAATTTGTATACACCAAGGTGGAGATCACCATGATGGCGGATTGCGTCACCAGCTCTCCGTGGTTGATGCTCAAATATACGACAACGATGGTGGGCACCCAGCAAACATAAAAAACGACTATCAGAGAAGTGAACATGCGCGTTGTACGTTTTTCTCGACTTTTCAATTTTTTCACCTCTACAAAGGAGAGTGTACTACGCGCGAGCGCCTGTAACTGCTGCATCTGTCTGTGCGCAATGCGGAGAATATCTGCATACACTATGCTGAAGATGACAAGCGGAATGATATCTCCGATGCACATGTAGATCAAGTAGTCTTTTCTTAATATGGATGCGTACTTACAGAGGTGGTCCGTTTTATCTCTATGAGCACCAGGTAATATTGCGCTTCCAGAAAAGATCGGAACGAAGGAGACTGCCAAAACGAATATCCACAGTACGGCCAGCACGCGTAAACTCCTCCGCGGTGTCACGATCATGTCGTAGTGCAGCGGTGCTCGCAAATATATCAGACGGTCTATCATCATGACAATCAAATTGAGAGCACTTGCAGTCAAATTCAAAATGTTCACTGAGATGGAGAGTTTACACCATGTGACTGTTCTCGTCCACGGTGCGTAGAATACTTCATTTAACCGTAGAGGAATCAACAAGCATGCGACCAGTAGATCTGCTACGGTCAATGACAATATGAATAGTTTTGTAGATTGTTTTAGCTTCTTCACTTTTTGTAGGGCCAGTAGGACGAATATATTTCCAATGATAATCAAGAAGGCCAGCGTCAAGAAAATAACAGCTCTCAAGAAAGTGATCTCCTCCTTGTAGTTTTCAGACATAATCTTTTTATTTTATAAGAACCAAATGTGATGAACCTCTAGAGTATTAGGTTACATTGTTCTCTGTGATACTGTTGGAATAATGGGTTGACTTCTGATGCCTTATTCTTTGTATTGCTTGGTTTTGAAACTTTGGGAGAGAAATAATTATATATACTTGAGTTATTTCAAACTAAAACTTTTAACTACGAGTGAAAGATATGAAAAACATTTGCTTTAGTTATAGTTTCTTTTCCCCTGTTCTGCAAAACTTCCAAATTGACAAAAATGGCGTTCTAGTCTCGTTACATCCCATCCGATTAATCATTTAAAATAATAATATTATTCCTCCCTTTAATTTATCCCCCCTTTTATCTCAGCCTTTTTGTTAGCGATTCAATTTTTCTCAATGAATGTTTTTTTTTCCAAAGGGGTAGTGTGATTTCTGCAGATGTTTTCATTATTTTTTCTCCGAAAATTTATGTAAAGTTAATTAACCCTTTTTTATATAACTTCATTCCTTATTTTGAGAATTCATTAAGGGAAATTAATATAATCAATTGATTGCAGGGGCTAGTCAGGAGTTAATAATAGCAAAGTACAATACTGGAAAGTAACGCCTTATCCTCTGAATAACATCCCATATAAGATTGCCCTTTTTTAAACAAAATCCATGGCTTCTCTTTACAGGATTACACGCGAAAGTTCATTAAAGCTATACACACACTATGGAGATTTATTTTTGAAGTATCTCAGTCAAAATATTTAGTTTTATACTTTGTCTACAAGCCTGTTTTCTTTAATTTATAAGATTGAAAACTAGCTAACTTCCACTCACTTGCCCAATTTTAGATTTTTGACCCGAGTTTTAACACCACAGTTTGTTATCAATGGTACTTTTCTGGTTTTTCCTAAACATCAATGGGGTAAATAGTTGACAAAAAACGAAGGTACTTAACATTATGAAAGTATTAGATAAGGAGTTGCTAGACAACCACAATTTTATTGCCAGCTCAAATTTAGCTTAATGGCATTCTAAACTTATTTTTCCATGAACACTAGACTTATATTCCATTCTTTGTACAAGTTACTATAGTAACGGCCCGAAGGCGGGTAAAGATAAGAAGTAGTTTTGGATTGTACGAACCTAAATGTCAAAAGTTTTTTTTAAAAAACAGGTGCACTATGACGTCATAACATCGTTTTTCAATTTAGCAGACATTTATCGTTTCTGGAATATACATCGGATTAACAGCTTTTGAGAGAAATTAAATTTATTTGTTTATGTCGAAGATTTAATTTTTGAGGTTATACCGCAGTCACTCCCGGTATAATGTGTAATGAACTATTAGATATATTGTAGATTTCCTATACGGATTTTGATGGCCACTTTCCACGAATCTCGCCAGTTGATAATTTCAGTATACAGTACATGATGCATGGTATAGTATTCATTTCAAATTTATTTATTTTTCTTCTTTTTTTCAGTCTACAAGCAACTGACGTATGCTTTGGGAGGGTCCACTTGTTTTCTGTTGCTTGTGTTGATCATCATGATCTGTTGTAGATGTTGCAAGAGCACCAAAGGAGGAGCGTAAGTAACACTCTTCCCCTTTCACTTTTTTGTCAAAGTAAAATAGTTTTTTTACTAATAATTTTTCTGTTCTCAAAATCTAATCATTATCTCGTCTGTTCTTATTCTTGATTTGTTTTTTCATGCCTTCTTTGGTTATACCAGTGATGAATGTTCTTAATATTACTTCTTAATCCTTCGTTTCTTAAAGTAATTTAATGCTGTATTTCGAAGAATTGGAGGGCGTTTTAGCTAATCAGGGGTATTGGAATTCTCAAATTTTCTAGCCCTCCTTAGTCAGTAACTTTACGGCCCCTATTCTTTTAAAGTGGATTCGTCGGCCCTGTATTTAAAGAATTTTGGTTACTTCTTTTCTTAATGTGGCATTGAACCCGGTGATACACTTTAAGGCGATTAAAGTTCGCTTCAGCCTTTCCGCGAAATTCATTATATTTCGCGGGATTTAATTTCGCGGATGGTCCAAAATGTAATTTTTTTAAATTTAATTTAACGGATCGGAACGGATGTTCAAGCATTTTTCAAGAAAATTAAAAAGACAAAAGCAAGAAAATTAAGGATAAAAACAACTTCAGAGTTGTTATTGTTCTAAAATTGATTAGAAAACGTGAACAAAAGTGTTATTTTCTTGCTCTTTTAAATGTCTTTTTTCAATTTCGCGGATTCGGCTGCTGTTTTCAATTTTTCGCGGAGACAAAATTTCGCGGATGGTTTCTTACTATATTTTTCGAAAGATTAAATTTCGCGGATTTTCGCGGATAAGGCCAAAATCCGCGAACTTTAATCCCCTTAAAGTACTTAAAAATTAAAGATGAACCACTTTTAATTTTCAAAAATGGATAAATACTTAAAAAAGGTTCCCTACAAATACAAAATAATGTATTTTACCTGTAGCTGAAAATTTTTGCAATCCGAGAATATAATGATTCGAAATTTTACATGGATGCCTTTTGCCTTTTATCTCTATTTTACATGCAATAAGAAGAAAATAAATTTTCAACGCTTTTTACCCATTTTTGCATTTTGCCAAAACTTGAAATGTGGCGTCATTAACTTTTTAATTATACTCCAAAATTATAAAACTTCCAAAAATGAGAAAAATTTGTCCAAAATTGATTTTTAATTAATTTTTTTGGAGTGGGGTAAAATGTCACGTGTATTTAAACAGTTGGGTAGTCAAAATCTATTGTCTTTTTGTAACAAGATCTTGGTTCATTCAATAAACCTGATCTGAACTTTGACTGGAGTTATGCTATTTTCCATTTGGGTCAACAATTTGAATGATGTTGCTGAAGTTAAGACTTTTGACTAGTATAAATTATGAGAGTGGAGCTGTGGCCGAGTGGTTAAGACGCTAGGCTCGTAACCTGATCAAGAGTTCGGGTCCGCCACCGGAAACAGTGACGAGGATGGTCTGCTAATTTCCATAGGTTCTGTTGTAGGTGTTTCGTAACGTAGACAGGACTCTCATTGATAATATTCTACTTAGTACTGAACTAAATACCTTACATTCGTAAATATTAATGGTGGTGACAATAATAATAACTTTTTGTTTGAATCTAACCGTTCAACTCTAATAAACGCCCCTTTTTGACTGAAGAAGGGGACGTACGTTTTATAAGAGACGGGCGTTTATTAGAGACCGAGCATTTATTCAATGTTCAATATTTTAGGGGGCGTTTAATAGAGACTGGGCGTTTATTAGAGCATTCACAGTAGTTTAACTTTTTTGTTTTATACCACAGGAATCTACCGTTCAACGAGGAATTGGACAATTTCAGTATCGACGGTAAACGAGCCAGTACCATGTTTGTGACCGGACAAAAGAACACCGTCAACGTCAAGTCGTATGATAATAACGGCATCGATATGTACGGCGATTGATGGTGCGTCGGATTGGCGTCACGTCGACGACGGAACGCCATTGTTTATCCTATCACCGTCAGGAGTGACGATAACTACGTTCCAACAGCAAGTTCGTCGCCTTTGCTCTATCGTGGTGGGAAAAGTCAATCATAGGATCGATTTTAAAGTCATTTTGAAAATTATCATAAAAAAAAGGGATTGAAACTGAAAAGTTTTACAATAATGCTTTTTATTTAGAAAACAATTGCTACGAAATCTGTTTTGCTTTTTGATATATTCCTATCTAGTAGTGCAACGATATTTTACGAGTTTAGTTATGGAGGAGTGTGCGATGTTAACTCTCCTACATGGTGGCTTCTCTGCTAGTCCAACAATAAAATTACAAGGACTTAGCCTGTCCCAGACCTCTGTGCACGGGTGTGAAAATGTTCTTCCTTGTCCTACTTGCAATGTTCTTTTTATCAGAATTTGGAACAGGCTAGTAGAAATAAACGTCTAAAACGTGTTACATACCCTAGGGCAAGAAAATCTCGCTAACCAACGGGCGCAAGCATTCTCTCTTCAGCATCTGCGACGCTGGTTTACCAGCTTTATGATAGGCGCCTTTGGCCTCACCTGAGCCTTGAATAACCTTTTCGACGCAAAATTCTGCCATTTTGAAGATTACACTGAACCTGATCCAGTTTACCTGTTAGCTATGCATAACATCAACTTTTAATATGTTTTGGAGAAATGTGTTGTCGTTTATGTCTTTATTCAAAAAATCGCATTATTGTGTTAAAACCGTAAACTCGTTAGCCCAAAGTTCTGGATCGAGTTTAGTGTAACAATTTTAACATTGTTTCTAGTGTTTGATTACAGTGTATATGGCAGAACAGGATGATCATCGAGTTCTAATTTACTTATAGGTTTTACCAGAAATTTCACTCACATATGAAAGGAAACCCTATAAATTTTGTTATTACTGAATGGAGAGTTAATTTTTTTTATTATGTTGATTAACTTTTAAAACAATTTTAATTTTTATATAACCAATGATAATTCTCATAAATTCTCAACTATTTTCGCTTTTTTTATTTAACTCAGGTTATGAATGACTCGTGAAACAGTACAAGCTTTGGATGGTTCTCTCCTAAGACCACATTCGGATTAAAAAAGTTTAGTTTTGTGAAATTGAACATAGGTGAAAAACTTCGGAATACAATTTGCCTAAAAAACTACATATATATTTTTAAGAAGAAAGAGGAAGAAAAATTTTCAAATAATAATATTATATTAAACGAATTTTCCATAAAATTGTCGAATGCACGAAATTTTCTTCCGCAAAAAAAATAGAAATACATTAGTAATTCCCAACCTCGTTCCCAGGGCTTTTCTCCGCTTTTTTTTTCGTCGTCTAAAAAAGTAAAAAAGCGGAGAAAAGCCCTGGGAACGAGGTTGAGTAATCCCAGATTTTTAGTTAATTTGTGGCTGCATTCACATTTCTTTGTAAATTTGATATAGTATAGTTTATATGATTTTACAAAAATTAGCCGTATTATATACATAATCTATTTTACAAAATTTATTGATATACACTTTTGTTTTTGTAAGGAATATATATTTTAATTTGTATAAGTTCTACAGTCTTCTTATCTCGCCGGGCCTTTCTCGCTTCTCTATATCCATTAAAAATGTCAAATAAGAAAAGAACGTCCTAATATTCTCTAGATTTCTACGGAAAGATATCCCTTTGTATTATAAAGTTTTGCGCGGCATGAGTTTTGTTTGCCACACCTTCTTCTAGACTGAACCAACCCTTTCCAAACCGCACACGTCTCTACGCAGAATCTAAATGTCCCCGTACTTTACGGCACTTAAAAGTTGAGTCGTATGAACAGGCTAGCGTACGCCCCTCCGCGCACTAATTTCAAAATCTTGAATGTCGGTTTATTTCAAGTGTTTGTCAAAATTGCGAGTTTTTGAAATGCTTTTTATCCATGCCAATCTATAAAGCGGACACGTGTAGTTATCTGGATTCACACAAAAATGTTTTAACAATCTCGATCCTCAAGATGAATTTTTCTACCTATTTTTAAAAATATTGTATTCTTCTTTGTGGGGTCCTATCCTGAAAAGTGAAATGATCATTTCCACGTGACCATTTCAATGCATATTTGCCATGACAACCAAACTCCATACATCTAGCCATAAAGTAAGAATACAAATACTACACCTACTACAATCATTCCTGGCACCAAGGATCTTCTATTACATACAACCAAATCACGTGACTATTTAAAAAATGGTACCAATCTTCATTATTTATAAAGGTTTATCACTGGTCCAAATTTCAGGTCAACAGCACTTGTGGTTGTTGAGAAACAAAATAAAATGATACTGCCCACGGTGTACAGAAAAAAAATTTGCCGCGGCGACATCCAATTATATCAGAAAAGCTGCGCATGGGTACGAGGTTGGGCACAAATGGTAAATGCGCATAATTTGGTTGCTTAAATCTAAGTTTGATGCCCTTATTTCGCTAGTCTCTACGCATAATTAAATTTTGCCCAGCTGAGAGTGTGAACAGGCTATTATTTCGCTAAACAAGTCAAGAAACAGCAAAATCAATAAATTTTTCTAAAAAGCCTGGGTACCAAAATCATCAAGGTGATCTGACCAATCTGATCAATCTCGTATAACTCAATAAAAACAGCTTTTGATTACTTGTGACTTTTTCAAAACATGCGAATTAAACTGCATATTGTAGGTGTATACGCCCGGCCGTCTAAAAGCCTTATAAGTTATAAACCGCACGGGACCAAGATTGTTAGAATTGCACTTTTACTTCAAATTTTGTAACGCTATTTTAGTGGTTAGGTAGGTAAAGGTGAGTATAATGTAGCTTGATTTATGTTATGATAAGGTGATAAGAACTAATTGATGATTTTCTTTAGAAAAACAAGGATAAATTTTAAAATGTAAGTTTTGTTTTTTTCAATTTTTACATTTCAGAAACTATCTTTGCATCCCTTAAAACTAGTATCCCTTGCTTAGGGATTGGAAATTGATTTTTCGTGATAATTGATGATAAAATGATTCGTGATTTTTCGACCCTTATATAGTAGTTGGACTTTTTTCTTCTTTTTTTCTGATTGTTTTTACTTTATTCGCAATGTAAGTAAGTAAGTAAGTAAGTAAGTAAGTAAGTAAGTAAATATTTATTTGCCTATTTATGGTTATATGTACAAGTTCTATTATATAGGTAAGACGGC
>JAYRBV010029903.1:0-20399 GCA_036023255.1 Mitrocomella polydiademata
AGAAGTAAATTATCTTATTTCAATCAAAAGTTATTGGAATTTTAAAAATACAGTTTTTTTAGCTGAAATTTACCTTTCTGATGACGCCAGCAAAATTTTTTTACGTCATTGAACTACGTTTATAACGTAGATACTATGTGCTAAATTTCATGTCTCTAGCATTACACTATCAAACATTATGAGAGGGTGGTTAAATCCACCCCCCCTCCCCGGGGATTCAAATGCCCAAAAAGCCCGGTATGAATAGGGTTAACATACATAAGGAACACTTACTTGCTCTTTTTAGTTCTTTCAGCAGCAGTTTTCTTCTTTGGCTGAGAAGCAGATTTAGTTTCTTTCTTCTTCTCAGCCCTGTTAGAAATTGTTACTTTTGGAGATTCTTGTGAGGCTTCTATAGTTGTTGAAATCTTTTTTCGATCCTTTTGTTTCTTTTTAGATTTAGTTTTGTCCTTTACTTGAGTTTTTACAGTAATTTTATCCTTCTTTTCTTTCTTATCCTTTGGTTTGTCTTTTTTCTTTGTCTTTTTCGCCTTTTCAGCTTTACGATCTCTTTCAACTTTTGTTAATTTAGAAAGTTCTTCATGTACTGATATTAATTGTGCTTCTAACATAGCTAATGTTTGTTTTCTTTCTGTATCACTATCATTACCACTTTCCGAAGATTCCTCATCAGATTCTTCTTCAGATTCTGATTTAGCTTCAGCTGCAGCCACGGCTGCTGCTTTGTTTGAAGATCGAGTTATTTTTGTTGTAGTGTGAGTAGTAGAGGAGGGGGTTGCAGTTATCATTTCAGGTTCTTGTTCTGGAGGTTCATCTGGCATTCGCGCAAATTTATACTCAAATACATCCTGTAACTTTCTTGCCATATTTACAACATCATGATCTGGTGGATTATATTTATAACAGTTTGAAAATATTAATCTAACGTCTGTTGCAAATGCATGGGGTGTATTATATTCTCTTGCATCCATTTTTTGCTAAATAGAAGAAAGTTGAGCAATTATAATCATGGAATTTTCCCCCAGGCATTGTAGTTCTTGATCTTACTGGTTGGTTACTAGCTTCATATTTATTGCTATTGATAAACCTTTTGAAGAATACTTCAAACAATTATACTGGTTTATAGGGATCAAAATACTTACTCTAATAGAAGTCAAATCCATAGGCTGCTTGATAATATCTAAATAATCATGCAACCCAAGATCATCTACAGCAACAGGTTTGTAGAAAGGCCAAGCACACGACTCGTGTTTTTTAGAAAACATCTCCTTCAACATATTATTACAGTATTTGAGTTGTTCAGGAAGTTTTCCTTTTTTCTTTCCAGATGGAGGCTAGAATAAAAGGAAAAAGTTTCAAACAATTGCTTATTCCAAGAAACTCCAAGAAAAAAATGAAATAAAGAAAAATCCGACATGATTCCGGTTGGTGTTAAAAGCCGCAGAAAAATTGGCCTTAAAAATCCCAGGCCTCCCACACCAAATTTGATCAAATATAATATGAATATATGACCTTTTTTGGTCAAATTATATGAGAATATATGAAAAAATCCTGAGAATATATGAATATATATGATTTTTTTCAAATATCTGCATTTACATTTGTATATGTGAAAAAACGTAGTCATCATTTTTGGGCTTATTTTTCATTTTTGGCTGTCAACAAAACAAAAACATAAAGAATAAATAAACAAGCAAACAGATCAATATGAACAAAACAATTTTTATCCCCACAGAAACTTTTAAAGTTAAATCACAGTTAGTATTCACAAGAAAATGTTATGATTAAATTATATATGAAAATATATGATTTTTGGCCCTAATTTCTCAAATATATGAATTATATGAAATATATGACCCGTGGGAGGCCTAAATCCGTTGTCCAGTTCATGTCTGAAAAATACAAAATGACTCACCACTAATTCTTGTTCTCCAGGTAACTCTCGTATTGGTTTTTTTATTGTTCTGTGTGAAGATTCTCTCCTTAATGGAATTTTGGCAGGCATTGTTGGAGTCGACATGCCAGCTGTCGATACTATTGTTAATGCTGGAGTACCAGGAGTTGGGGTTGTTGTATCTGCTTTCTTTCGTTTGACACCAGTCTTGACCTAAAATGAAAGTTTGTTTTTAAGCTTTCAGTGATCAACATAGAAAACAAATATACATTTGTATATATATGTGTATCTAAAATCTTGGGAGCTAGTATGTTGTGCAAGTTTCTATCAGGCCTCGGGCACCTAAAGTTCTTTTAAGGTTAGGTTAGTTGAAAGCGTAATCACATTTTTGGAAAAAATTTTTTTTTTCTTGTGTTTAAAAACTTTTATCTGCTTTAAAAAAGAAACTCATCAAAGAGTTTGTATGATCAACTTGTACCGGAAATTCAATTTTTTCTTTCTGTTTTTAATTAGGGAAATCCCCAAAGCGTTTCATTTAAAATGAAAAAATGTTGCGTGACTTGCATATCAGCTGTTCTTATTGACAATTATTTTGCTCACCTTTTTATTCGTGTTCTCTCTGTGTAGCGAAAACTGTCACGTTTATATTTTAACGGAATCAACATTGTTAAAAAAAACCATGTGGTGAGGTACAAAGAATAAATCACGTGCATATAGCAAGTCATCTTAGAAATTACCTTGTTACACAAAATTAACGCAGGTATCCAAATAAAGCACGCTAAATTAACGCAAATAGAGAGGTAGGTCTTTAAAAAGTGTGTTGTAATTAACGCAAATCAGTTTTTTCCTGATCAATAACACAATCACCAATTACAGGCCTCCCACACCAAATTTGATCAAATATAATATGAATAAAGCACGCTAAATTAACGCAAATAGAGAGGTAGGTCTTTAAAAAGTGTGTTGTAATTAACGCAAATCAGTTTTTTCCTGATCAATAACACAATCACCAATTACAGGCCTCCCACACCAAATTTGATCAAATATAATATGAATATATGACCTTTTTTGGTCAAAATATATGAAAAAAGCCTGAGAATATATGAATATATATGATTTTTTTCAAATATCTTCATTTACATCGTTTTTTGCGCTTATTTTTCATTTTTGGCTGTCAACAAAACAAAAATTAAAAACAAAGAATAAATAAACAAGCAAACAGATCAATATGAACAAAACAGTTTTTATCCCCACAGAAACTTTTAAAGTTTAAATCACAGTTAGTATTAACAGGGGGCATTCACTCAATTTCAAGGTGGAAATTTCGAATTATATATGACGATATATGACAAAATAGCCTAAATATATGATTTTTAATGGTACTTTATCGCGTTAATTAATGTACCGCGTTAATTTTGTGTAATAAGGTAATCAAAGTACTACATATTACAGAATTGCAATTTTGACAAACACAAGGAAAAAAAAAAAACTCACTGTCACAGGCCTGCTGGGAAGTTTTGGTGATAAGAGATTAGGAGTCATTGCAACTGTTGAGGTTACTATTGATGTTGGGCTTGTAGCAATAACAGGTTGTTGAACAGCCTCAACTAATGGTGTGACTTGAGGCGAGACCAGAGATGGTTGTGTAGAATCTGAAGTACAAACATCATATTTAATTGAAAGAAAAACTCACATATATAATTTTTTTTGCCTCCATACTTGCTTGAAAAACCCAACCTTTACTTACCAGATTATCCTATTTGACTAGGCCTAGAATATGCAGACAAACCTTGTGATTGAAACAATGAGGTTAACAGGGTCAAGTTTCAAGATGTTTAGGCTGTTTATTGTTCTACAATATTACCTGCAGCATTGGTTCTTGGTTTTAATGGTTTTGCTTTCTTTGCTGCTGGTTCAAGTGGATCACCTGTACTGCTTGTTGCAGGTTTAACTACCGTTTTTGAACCTTTAATTATCTCATATTCTTCTGGTGGCATTTGCAATAATTTCTCATCAAAAAACTTTTCAACTGTTTCAGCCATAACAACAACATCCTACGATAGAAATTAGTTAGATACTTCTAAACATGGCAATGTTTTGTCAAGTTACCTAAAGGAAGCTATTGCAGTTAAATCTATTTCTCTTTGACATAATAAAATATTGATAATAATAAAATAATATATTCTAAACAAGCATAGTGAATAGATCAATTTACCTCTCCTGGCTTATTATACTGGTAACAGTTTTGGAAGACAACACGGAACTCTTCAATACACTCTTTTGCATTTTGGTAATCATTGTGCTCCAGCTTTTTCCGAACTGTACCAAGGTCCATTGGCTTCTTGATGATCTCATAGTAGTCCTAAAAATAAGGGAATAATAAAAGAATATAAAATTCTAATTCAAATCAAAATCTTAAGACATTTAAATCAAAAACTAACAGATAAAGTACGTTTAATTAAGTTTTAGCAATAGATATAACTAAGAAGTCCATAAAAATGTGAACCAAAATAACTATTACAAAAGAAGAAGGCTGTATAATTCAAGTATGGACATAATTTTTTTGTTTCATTTTCATTCATCTTTTTTGTATACTTTATTCGGATTAACTTTTGCAAGATAAACTTTCGCGAATTTAGGCCGTTTTCGCGAAAGTTTGTCTTGCGAATTTTTTGAAAATGGTCATTCGCAAAAGTTTATCCAGTTAAATTTTTCTAAATTGCCAATTCGCGAAAGTTTATCCAGTAAAATTCTTTGAAAAAAATCCATTTTTTTTACACCTATTTCTATAAGAAAAAATATAGATCATTGAAAAAAGGTCAATCTTTTATTGTAGAATGTGAATTTTGACAGATGGACATATGAAAAATGTCTAATTAGGTAAATTTTTAAGATTTACGCGTCACAAAAACTCCTAAAAATCACGATTCGCGAAATCTTTCCATTTTTGAGATTCGCGAAAGTTTATCTCGCAAATTTTTTTCAAATCGTCCATTCGCGAAAGTTTGTCCAAAAAAATTTGCGAGTTCTTCGACTCGCGAAACTTAATCTCGCGAAAGTTAATCCAAATAAAGTATACACTTTGCTAATACCTTATGCAGTCTTCTCATTAAAGCAAACAGTGTAGCGTGATGAATCGTGCGTAAGTTATCCATATTGCAATCCGCCTGCACGATTCTTTCAACTGTTACCGTAATTACGCACACAATTTATAAGTAGAAGTTGCACACAGCCCGCGAGACAAATCGCGCATGTGAAAGACGTTTGCCTGCGCGAGTCTTAATGAGAAGACTGCTTACGCGGATTAAATCTATTTTATCGAATAATTTATCTATACAATAAGTTTAATTATAAATAAAGTAAAGAAGCTTAATATCTTTATTAAGAAAAAAAACATAAATTTTCAGCAGATTTTTCCCGGAGATTTAATTTCAAGGAAGCTCAATTTTCAGAATTTTTGTGGGAATTTGATTTCTCTTTTGATATAGCTTCCTGAAGATCTGGTTTTTGTTTGGCATTTCAATTCCCAAATTTGCATTGCATTAAGAAATTTTGGCTAAAACTGTGGTAAATTAAACAGATGAGCTTATCATATGAGTGTCTCAATTTCAAGTTTGGTCAATTTGAGGGTATGTAGTAGAACCTTTGAAATTATGTGATGATCCCAAGGGTCGAATTAAGCCATAAGTTTTTGAAAAGTCACGATAAAACATTACATAATTGTTCTAAATTCACGATAAGAAAAAAACAACGGTACAAAATGATTACGTATGAAAGATCATCAATGCCCTTTATCGTACACTTGTCTATATTATTACATCTACATATAGCTTAAAAAATGATGAAAGCACATCGGCGGTATCAAATTTCTCTCTTCGCTCAATTCAATTTTTGAGATTTCAGCGATTTTTGATTTGAAGGTGGCTAGATCACTGAATAGCACACTTCCCAGTGTCGATACGGTTGGGAATATTAGTTCAATTAGAAAAATAAGCGTGTTGTAATTTTGTGGCCACCCTGCTTATGGTTATTTCTTTTGGATTTTACATTAAATGCAGTAATTCAGTGGCTTCCATTCAAATTGTTTTTGTTTGGTTAATCTTAGACATATTCTTTTAAATCCTAAAAAATATTTTATGGATGCAAAGGTTAAAATTGTGAAACATTGGAACCTCTAACTAACAATTGTAAAACTGTGTAAATATCACATTCCATTATCAGAGCAGAATCACGTGATCTAATACTGTGAAACGTGCCGAATTGGAACGTATACATATTTACAGAGTTTGAATTTTTAAATAGAGATAGCTTTGTAAAAAATAATTGAGAGTATCATGGAATAATTCTAGTGCCACAGGCAATTTTGATTTGATGTTGTTACAAAATGCCTCTAAGATGATTCATATAATTCTTCTTCTGTAATAATAGTTATTTCGCTTCACATTTTTATGGACTTCCTAGTTATTACTATCGCTAAAACTGAAATTTGCATCGCACTTTGCGAGGCTAGAATTCATACCGTGGTGACATAGGCTAATAAAAGCTAATGAGCACGCAAGCCAGTGTATTGTTCTTTTGCATGTAGCGTTTTAGATACTTACTTTACACGCTTTTAGAGACCAGAGATTAAATGTAGATTTTTTAACGATCAAATTGTAGCTATTTTACGCAGGAGTTCAATTCGCGAAATGATTTATCGTAAAAACTCAAACTATCTTTGAAAATGACTGTGTATGTTCCATTCAAATTGTCATACTACAATAATAATTTGAATCAACTTGGCGCTGAAGGCATTTTAAGTTCTATATTTTGATTCAAGACTTTGATTATCAACAACTCTCCACAAGAGCAAGAGTCATAATGCTTATAGTTAAATCATTACATGAAATTGAGCTGCACTGTGCATCATAATATATTTAATTTGGAAACAACTCAGACCATGACTGGCTACACGAGCTAGTCTGCTTTATGAAAAATACAACATCTGAGAGAATACAAGTCATTTCAATAAAGTAACATCATTACTGGAATGCGAAGCTTGACAGCATCAACTGGTTTTGCAAATGGCCAAGCAAAGGAATGCTTCAAAACTTGTCTCATGACTGTCTTTAACAAGAACTGAAGTTGGTTGGTAGTTCGTCCTTTTTTCTCTCGTTTTGGCGGCATCTTCGGCTTCTGAACCTTCAAACAATATTAAAACCATACTTTCGTTAACCAAAGGTTGAGAAATAGTCACATTTTAAACGGAAAATGAACAAGAAGTTGAAAGCTTTTCATAAGGCAGCCATAGCGTGTAAAAAATATAGAATTTAGATAAATATAAAAACACGGACCAGAAAAAGTTTGAAACTTAAGGTAATCGTACATCTAGGGGAATAAAAGACAGACCGGGATAGAATGAAAGAATCCTATTCAAAATAGTCGAGTCTGTAAAATAGCTTTAAGCCAAAAAGAGAAATATAATCTAGTCCGCATTTAAGATAATCCAGTGTTACAAAATCATACCAAGGGAGTGGTGACGCTCTCAATTTTTTCTTGCTTTTTTTCTGTCAAAATAGGCTGATTTTCCAAGGAATTTGGTGCAATCTGGTGAAGAGGTCTACTTTCAGCAGTTTCATTGCCTGTTAAAGTGTTTGAGGGTTGTGAAATCGTTGCCACTTCTTTGATATGATCACTAGAAAAAAGAGTGGGATCATTCAAAAAAATGGCGCCTAAAATTTCTACATTCCTTTGTGAACAGCACTTTCGAAAAACAAGTACCTCAATTGAGAATCACTGTGTCACAATTTACCAATTTTGTACACGAAATAATGGAAATGAATACACTTTAGGTGGTGTCATCGTAGTTTAAAAGAGTCCTATGTTTCAGAAGAAAACAGCTAATTTACTTCGATTGGACACAGTAACCTCACTCATATTTTGAGGAAAAAAAAATGTTTCAAAAACTAGATTTCAATGTTATGACATTGACAAAGAAGAGAACTAAGAAGAAATACCCTTCTTTTAAGCCGTTTTGAGCATTTTTGGATGTCTTTTCAGTCGGTTGGGCATCCACTTCCATGGATTGCAATGGCTTTATCAACTCTACCATTTATGCTACCTTCGGCGTCCTCCATTGATGAAGGACATCGAAGAGCCTTCCCGTATATCACTTTTCGAACAAGAACCCCCCCGCAAAGAATTTTAGTAAATCACGTGCTTTTCGGCTATTGGTCATACTTTGCGGCAACAAATCAACGGAAAATTCAAGTTTTCGTGTTTTTTTTTGCATCGTACATCATCTTTCATTTTTAGTTTCCTTTAAATAAGCCGAGGCAAAACTTCGCAAATTTTTCTCGAAATCGGAGTAGACTGTCGAGTCAACCTTATGTGGAATTTATGCTTTAGTAGTCTGATTTGCATACATTGCGAAACGGAGCAGACTAATGCTTTAGTATCTAAACGTTGTTTTCAACAAACATGAATATCATATTCTACAGAATTCATATTCCATAAGAACGGAATAGAAGTGTCTAACCTTTAAATGAGTGTTAGCCCGAAATGGAAAAACGGGATAACAAGACAAGTTGTATTATAAATGGTCTTATTAGATACACGGGATTAAAACCTATTGATATTTTGAATAAATTTATTTACATATTCAAAATCGAAAAAAAACATGTCCAAAATATTCTTCGTATGGTTATTCGGGAAAATAAAACGGGAAAATCGGGGGAAAATCCTAAAAGGTCTTATTTTGGACTTGGAGCACGAAAATATGCTGTATGCGAGATCTGTTTGGATTAGAACCCTCTCTCAAGCAATCGAATTTGACAAATAAACAATATATCTAATACAAAAGGTTTATCTTATACTTTTCCATATATAATGCATGTACAATAATATCTTATAATATTACGTGGATGTATGTAATAACAATTATAATATACTTGTGAAATGTGAAATAAATAATATAAAGTATGTATTATTTTCTAACTAAACCTTTACAAAGCAAAAAAAACACACTTCGCTAAGAAAAATCCCCGTAGAAAATTACCAAAAATACCTTATCGCGTTGGTTCTTGCTAAAAGCGAACAATTCAGTTCGGTACAAAAAAATTGTTTTTTAGGCAGTGCCATTCTTATCAGGCAACAGCAAACAACGTCGGACAAAAGGGACGAAATTTTTTGAACTTGACGAAAATTTTGTCCAACACTGTTTTGTCCGATTAGATAGCACGGCACTTTTTAGGAATTTACGTTATGTGTCTTTCAAACTCTTCTTATACAAACCAAAATTATACCTATTTAATTGATTTGGCTTTTTCATTTATTATTTTCATATTAAATTTCGTTTGTTGGTTTTTGTTGATTCTTTCCACCAAATTGAACTACTGTGTCTCTTTCCACCAAATTGAACTACTGTGTCTCTTTCCACCAAATTGAACTACTGTGTCTCTTGTTATTAGCCTTTCACTCCTTGCTAATAAACACTGAATAACGGTCACCGTCCAACAATGGACACTCGATGAAATAAATATGCTTCTTGTGCGTACCTGCTATACGGCAAAACCTTCCATCCTATATCAATGAATCAACATATTCATATCACCATATGATGCCGGTCACATGATACTTTCCGCCCGCCCGCGAGGGTATGGGAGGGAAATACGTCCGTCCACTGGAAGAAAACTGTGTCAACGCGATGTTACGCCCTTTTTCCTCTCTCTCCCACTCTCGTTATCTTCAAGTCATTCCAAGTTGATTTCGCACTTTTTCGTAAATAACATAACTGATACTGACGGCTGGCGCAACCTTCAAGAAGTTGGGACCCAGACCCCGGTACAGACCCCGGTATCCGTTCTCCTTCACGATTGTTCGAAACATGTCCACCATACCATCTGCACGGAGACCAGTAAACTTGGGATTGTTAGCTAGTAAGAAGAACAACATTTATAATACCATAGACCTCATAAGATAAATATTTTCTCCGGTACGCACAGCATGGTATTTTTTTCATTAACTTATAAACCAATGATAAAAGCACCAGAGTTGAAAAATGCCTACTTTGAGCTTGAAGTTTTGTCCGTACAAGCGCCAAGGGATAACTAGCCAGCATTCCACATGTACTGGACGTCGTTCCGCATAGCAGTAGTACGGAAACACCGGGATGCGTATTATCAACATGCGAGTTTAACCATTTCACTTTTAATGTCTAGAAGGAAACAAACGGAAAGCTATAATTACCATTAAACGTATGCTAATTGACTAAGGTTTCTTTCATTTATTCGGAATTTTTTTCTTACAGTCATACATGATTAATGACCACTTCCTATTACAAATTTTCTTATTAATTAAGTTGCGTTTGTAAACAAACGTGACCGGAACAGCCTTACACATACCAGGAGTGATATCAGATTACCCATAAATACATCCTCTGAGGGCTCTGTGAACCCTTATTGTTAACAGTAAACCGAGCTTTAAAAATGATTCTGACGTAACACAAAATATCATAAGTAAAAAAATCCAAAGGTAATTAACAAAGCGCTAAACTTTTACACCATTCATAAAAATACTTCTTTTTTAGCGATATGTAGAACAAGAAAGACGATTGAATCTTTCTTGTTTTTAGTGGCGACTCGTAATATCATGGCTAAAAAGGGGCTATATAAAGTAATGTTTTTAAAACCTGTAAACGCAATTTGCTGCTGATTTTTCTAAGTATGTGCCAAAATATGGGTCACACAACCAAGAAATCTTACTTCGTAAATACAAAGATCGATACCAGCGTAGGGGATAACACCAATTATACTAGGGATGATCCCCTTATAAAAACCACGGAGTCCATCTGTGTGGAACACTTTATTTGCGCAATCCACAAAATTCTTATACTGGCCAGTTTTCCCAAGGGCTAGGCGAGTCTTCAATACCTGTAAGAAAATTGTACATAGAAAGACACACTATCATTATCCTTCATTGGTGAAATGTCCGTCACACTCATTAAAAATCCTGCTTCATACTGTACTATAAATAACTGATTTTTTGCTTCTTCGTTATAAACTGTCAGCTTATCGTTCTTACAAAATAGACATTCTTACAAACAAGTAAACATAAAAATCACTTTTATAAAGAGAAGTGTTTCATTCATATAAATGATGGAAACAAACGATGTAGTAAACATTCGATAAACGTTGATGAAACATCACGTACGTACCTCCATGGGGTAAATGGTTGTTTGTGAAATGATACCAGCAGCCGAGCCTGCCATCATTCGCTCACGTGGTCCAATGACGAATTTACCATCTTTACCATTTTTGTCAATTCTCATTAATGCTTTAATCTGAAAAAGAAAAATATAAAATTTGAAAATTTGGCGGATTTGGCGGGAATTTAATTTGGCGGATGGTCAAGAATTTGTCAATAAAGCAAAATTGAAATAATAGGCAAGAGTTCTTAATGTTACTTTTTTTGTATAATTAGTTATTGTTCGTAAAAGTCACGTGAAAAACTGAATTTCTGTTATATTCAACAAATTGCGCATTAAACTCTTAAATAATTTGGCGGATGACGAAAAAAACTAATTTTGGCGTGAATTTAATTTGGCGGATTTTTGCCAAATCCGCCAAATTTTCTTTCCACCAAAATATCTTCCCTTTAAAAGGTATATTGTTCTGTGAATGCAAGTAAGTCAAATTTGGTTTAAAAGCATTAGCTAGTAATTTACCTAGAAAAGGTTATTCGGGAAAATGTTTTCCTAAATGAAATTGCGTATCTGTCAAAAATACTGCACTTTTTAGTAAACAAAGCAACTTTAATAGAAAATTTCGTCTACAAACTATCCTACGAAATACCCCATTCCATTGCTCAAAATTTTAACAAACTAAACAACCATTGAGCTCATACACCATCACTTACTTTTTCATATGAAAAGAACTTGATGGAAGATTCGGGTGCAATCTTAATGCAATTGAGGAAATTACCTCGCCACAAAGATTTGGTGCCACCTTCGGACATCATCTTCTGGAATCCTTTCCTTATACCCCAACTCTTGTCTCCGCTCCCTGAATGAACCTGGAGTATAGAAGTTTTATCCACTTAAAAATACACAAGACTTTAAAAAAGGGAAAAGCAAGTTTAACTTACCATTTATCAAGTATTTCTGCCTACTTTTTGCATAAAACTTGGTTTAAAAAGTCATTAAAGGTTTCATTCACCTCCTAGTAGAATATTTGGTCATTCTCTTAACCGACTTTTTTTGCCAAAAAGGTAGCGAATCTGATCATCAGAACCAACAGCGTACAGAGTTAGCGTATTGTGATTTGTATTTTTGTTTGGTTGTTAAACCGAGTCTCCTGAAAAACGAGATCTTACTGTAAACAACGCCTCATCAAGTCAATACACCTAGAATAAATTATAAAAGCCAGCCACTACTAGATTTATACTCACTTGTAATAAAACTTTGAGACGATCCAAGGGTGCAGTGCATGTTCTGGAAACTAGAAAATAAATAAATTATATCACACTCAAAATTTGTTTACTTAATTTCAGCAGCTTCAAAATTAAGTTGTTCATCATAACCCTTAAATTGCAAACCCTAACAATACACATTTATAAAAATAATAGAAACTTACATAGCATAGATGCATGCATTTGTAAATAAAATTATTAACACATTTATACCGTGAAAGTTAATTATAAATGCAACTGTTTTGTTCTTTTACATAACAGCATTCAAAATTTTCAATACACTCTGCAGATGAAAGTTTATGAAAAACCTACCAACACCAGCAAGACCACCGGCAACAAGCTGTCTCCACCACATCCCTGTTAACTTTTCCTCTTCCGTAAAATCATCTGGTACAACCATGTCATCTCCAATGTCAATGATCTAATCAAAAATTGTAACTTTTTTATATATAATCCATTGGGTGGGTACTGTAGCTCAGAAGCTGGACTATTTGCCAGGGCTCCCACAAGAAAAAATATTTTTTTATTATGAATTTATGATAAATTTTGGCTAAATTTTATGAATTTTATGACAATTTTTAGTCAAAATTTATGACGTCTATGACAATTTATAGTCAGAATTTATGATTTTTACGACTATTTTGTGTTAATAAATGGAGTAAAACACATCAGCTATTAACGAACTCAGTATAAAGTAAAGATATTAGTTGTACAGGTATGATACTAACCACATAACAGCTATAAAAAAACTAACCATATACTACTGTGTTTCTTGATGCAGGAGCGTAGCAAGACATTTTAAGTTAGGGGGGGCTCAAAAATTATTATCGAAAGAGGCCCGGTTGGGGCTGACGTGCAAAGGGGAAAATTCAAAACTAAGGCCTCTGGATTGCACTTAAAATCTAGAATTCCAGCATGATTTTCATCCACAAAACCTCTGTTTTATAAGTCATTGTCTATTTTAATTTTTTATAACAGTAGAAGAGGAAAAGTAGGAAATATTTGAAAGATGTGAGAAATACTGGTATATTATTTTTTTTTGAAGAAGATTTTTACAGAATTTTATGAATTTTATGACATTAGTAATAAAGTTTATGATTTTTTACAAATTTTATGACATTTATTCTGATTTTATGATATTTATGAATTTTATGACATGTGGGAGCCCTGTATTTCTCATATGCCTGTTTGTAAGATTTCATCTTGTTGTTTATCCTTCTGACAAGGCTCTCTTCAAAGATATACTACACTACACTGTATAATAAGTATTATTCAAAAAACTTTCAGACAATAATATATATTCCATCCATACGTATACAGGGCATATCCAGAAGGTTTTTGATACCAGTATACCGGTTTGGTCGCTCAAACTCAACGACCAAAAAAACTTGTGCCAAGCCGAGCCGATCCAATCAGATCTGAAACTCACCAAATTTTTACTAAGTTCAGCTCGGCACAGCTTATAAAATCACATTTTAGCTGTACCGTACCAAGACGAACTGAGTTTTACAGCATGGCTAAGTCAACTGTGCGGCTAGGCTAATCAAACCTTTCCACATGCTTCCAAAATTGCAAAAAATATGTACTGTACAAATTTTTACTAAGATATGTTTAATCTATCTATCTATCTATCTATCTATCTATATTTAATTAAGATGTCTTCTATTTTGAAGAAAGTCATAACAAACGTGCTGAAAATACAGGATTTTTCTGACTGACCTAAAACTTTTTATTTTACAGCATGGCTAAGTCAACTGTGCGGCTAGGCTAATCAAACCTTTCCACATGCTTCCAAAATTGCAAAAAATATGTACTGTACAAATTTTTACTAAGATATGTTTAATCTATCTATCTATCTATCTATCTATCTATATTTAATTAAGATGTCTTCTATTTTGAAGAAAGTCATAACAAACGTGCTGAAAATACAGGATTTTTCTGACTGACCTAAAACTTTTTATTTTGAAATTATCTAAAAATCAAGTCACTGTTTTGAAGCAAAAAAATTTATTAGTTAGCATAAGATCTAAATCAACTTGGTCTAGATGGACTAATATAATTCAAACTAACTAAGTCTCAAATATTCCATTATTATTTAAACGTTTTTTTTTGGCTGCAGTACTCTATTGTGATAAATATCATGCAACTTATCAAAAAAAAAAAAAGTTTCAACAGTAAATGACAACAAAACGTTTTCCATTTATTTTCACTGAGCTTATTTCTATCACAAAGAGCTGAAGACTAAGATAAAAAATTTATTTTCAGCTACCTTGCCCCTGACAGAAGAGAAATGACAGACAGAAGATTGACAAAATTACCATATGAAGATGGTGATGTTCAGCATCGTCAACTGCAAGTGTGCAATTATACAGTTCCACATCAAATCCAGAAGCAAACACCATTTTCCTTTTCTTTTTTCTATCTATTTATTGTATTGACCTTTGTAGCTATTTCACTGTGTAGTGTAGTTTAAAAAAGTTATCAAAAAATAAATATAGTTTGTACACACAGTGCAGTGTTTAATTAAGAGTGACAAAGAACTAAAAGATGCAATTAAAGACTGAAGTTATATTCTTTGTATGATGGCATGGTCAAAGAGAGTAACAAAATTCAACATCTGTGCATGTGGGGTTTTATATGAGATCTTCCCTATAGAAAGCTGTCTAAGCTGTCTTAATTCTCATAGTTTTGTGGAGAATTTCCTATTTTAAGCGCGTTTTAGTACAGATATCGTACAAATGGAAACAAAAGAAGAAAATGCATGTGTGAAATTTGAATAAACATACAGTAACATAAATGAAAAAAAATCAGAGAGTTGCATATTGAAAGTTTATACATTAGACAAATGGAAAGGTAACTAAACTTCTTTTATATTTGATGATATTCATTATTCTGACATTCTCTTATCAATAACACCTTTAAGAATAGCTATAGATTTTCATAGTTAACATAGCGAAACAATGAAATGGAAAATAAATACATTGTCTAAGTTGAAAGTCTAAAGAGCTGATTTAAAAAACATATAATTCTAGCTTCTTAAAAATCTCCAGCCTTCCTCCAGATTTAACACTAGTACCAACAGTTTTATGTAATGATCATCAAACCATTTAATACTACTTAGTTTTATTCCTTTCAAGATCTTTATCAGTAATACAAAATAACAACATCTTATCTTCGCTATCCTAGGAATCTTATAAAAAAAACATAGCTCCTTTTTAAATCAAACAAAGGCAGATTGAATTATAAATGATTGGGATGTGTCTAATCTGAAAAACTTGAAAATTAATAATTAAAGTAACCTATGCTTTTTACAAAAATAACTTCCGATAACGGCGTATGAACACTAATAGGAAAAATAGATGAAGTGAGAAAACTAAAAAAGGTTTAAAAAACTTCCAAACACTGTCTTCTATTCTAAGAGAAGTTAAAATAAGTAATCGTTTTAAGAATACCTGGTGGAAGTAATTGTAACTGTCAAAATAATTATTTTGAGACATAAATCTGTATTTACCTGTTGCTAAAATGAATATGATTGTCTTAAAAAAGACAAAAGAATTAAAGAGAAAAATAAAAAAATATCTTACTGTAGAGTGCCTCCAGAAGCGAATCATTTGTTCCATGTTATTTGCATGAGGGTTTAATAGGTGAAAATTTCGCCATTCATCCCATTCAATTTGCAAAGAACCATCCTTATCCATTCTATACGAAGAAAAGTTTTATTTCATTATTATTGTAAAATTGCTAGAAACAGGACAGCCACTCAACTTTGAAGATCAAATTCCAGGGCTAGTGACCACCCTGTAGAAATGTACTTACATTGCTTGAATTTTCCCACTGATATCCAAATCAGGAAGAGAGGTAGTACACTTTTGTTCAATATGTTATAAACTAATGTCGGGTGCTGTTAGCTGCCCTCCCAAAATCTATTATGAAAGTACCTTTTTTCAGAATAATGTGCTATCTATACTTCTACTATGTACTTTCAATTAATTTTTTCAGTTTGATGTGATTGATACTTCGAAGACCTTTGGTAGATACTGTAAATACTCTTTTCAAGCAGGTACAAAATATGATTTGGTAAAATTTTGAACGTGATTAAATCTAGAAGAAGAGATACTGTAGAAGAAAAAACATACTTCTTTAGCAAAAGATCAATTTCACTGTCTTCAACTTTAACACCAAGATGATGAAATGCAGAAACAATCTCCTGTCTTGTTACCGTACCTAATTTAGAAAAAAGTACAACAAGTTTAAAAAGACTGATGAAAACTTAGTTTAATACATTTTATTAAAAAAGGATATTAATCCAGGCTTTTCCATTTCACACGCCCAAATGGTTTCACAGGCGCTATTGATCGCGCATGTTAAAACATTGTATCCATTGAGCAATTTTTTTACAATGTTTTAACGGTTTATTAAAAAAATTGGTTAAAAAAAATCATTGTATATCAACCATGGCTATTTTCCCTAGCAACAAGCGAAGTAGTCGTACTGGTATCATTTTTTAAGCTAGTTTCTTTCGTTTCTCAAAGAATTATTTAAAAAAACAAATGAAAGTTAAAATTTGCATAGCAACCATGGCTTTTTTCCCTAGCAACAAGTGGACGAGTCCTACTGGTATCATCTTTGAAGCTAGTTAATTTCATAAAGAATTTAAAAGATACAAAAAAAGTTGAAATTTTTGCATAGCAACCATGGATTTTTTCCCTAGCAACAAGTGAACTAGTCCTACTGGTATGATTTGTTTTATAAATTAAACTGTCTAGACATTATTGGGATTAAATAACTATTGGGAAAACCCTAACGTACAAAAACAAGAAAAATATTTTGATCTGTATGCTTTGTTAGTCAATAAAAAAATCGCTCATGCAAACATGATATTTCACAATTTAGGCTCGCAATCATCGCACAGGCACATATTTTTAAACAGAGAAGCCTTTTAATCGTAGCAGTGGACATGCTTTGTTCTGCAAAAATTTCAATAATACTCAATCAAAATTTGTTTTAAAAATCTTAAAGGTCAATTTTAACTGGCTCTTCTGGTATTCTGGTACTATGGACATACTGGTAAATACTAAGGAATTATGACCAGCTTGTGGCCAGTAAAAATATAAAGTAAGTATTTTCAGAGGAAGTAGTGCTATTGAGAGCAAGTTTTCTCTGGGCATTGCAACTTTTGATAGATTTAACCAAGGCAAGCTAAAAATAGGAATCTGATAAATGATAAGAAAAAAATCATATACAATTATCAAATTCATGTCTCTTTATTGTTGCAAAAAATGACCATGCATAATTTATTTTTTTCATTATAAATCTAAGATTCTGTTTAGACAGGAAGGTTTTGTTAAAAAAGGAAATGAATTATTTATGGATAAAATAAGATTGAATAATTAATAAATTAAAATTGAATACAAAAGATTCATTCTAGATTCTCTGCTTGTGGTAACAATTCATGTTATTATATATATATATTGTGTTCTTTTAGGATTATTATTTTAGGAAAATTGAAATACTCTCACCTGAGTTATTTACATCAAATTTTTTAAACACCAGCCAAAGCTTGCGCTCATGATCATGGCAGTATTTTAAAAATTCATCGAATGAGAGCTCATCTGTTTCATCAATATCCCCAATGTCAATGATTTTCTTGATATATATATATAAAATAAAGGATTAATTTTAGTAAATATATGTGAGCTTTACCTATAGATAACAACTAAAAAAATATGCCAACAGAAAAGTCAGAGCAATCAAACAGCCAAATACAGTTATTTTATAAGAACCATATAGTATATAACTTTTGGTCAGGTTCAGAGTTCTTATAGGCATAGCATTTGGCAAATTGTAGGCCTTATTTTGTTGTAAATTAAATGTGCCGAGGTCAAAGTCCAAGCGTCCCGAGTCCATAATGGCAGCTAAATACGAAATAGGTCTATTAGTCTGTAGGAGGATTTCATGCTATAATGACTGTGTAATCTGAATCAACTAATTCCATACAATAATTTATACCCTGGACCATCCCCGTGCAACCTAACAGGAGACCTAAATTATACGATTTAGGTATCACTTGCACAGGTGCATACTATGTCTGGGGGGATTTATAGTAAATTAGACTCTGCTGGAACATATCATCGGCATTTACCCCTCCACCACAAAATGTAATAATATAAATAAACCTAACAATTTTGTACAGCAAGAAAAGTAGCTGGGGAAAATATGAAATAGAGGGATAGAACATTTAGATTTACATAAATGAATTCAAATAGAGTATAGTATAGAAACTTACTTGAGCTTGACCAGGAAAGTGGTGGAGTCCTAATCTTTTTAAACCGTCTGATAACTCGTCTACATCAATCCGTCCATCTTTGTTGACATCAAGCTTATGGAAGAGTTCCTCGAAACCTTCTTTGTCGAATTCATATCCCTCAAAAAGTTTATTCTTAGAAAGGTCCTTATAATCAATCACTTTCTTTTCCGATCCAGTATCTCCCCGCTTATCGGTCGCCATTTTGTAAAATAGAATATCCAGTGGGAAAATTTGCCGTAAATTTTAAAACATGTATTTCGAATTAAATCTGTGACGTCAGACTTTCAGGGATTCAGTTATTTTTTTAACTAATCATTTTGTCGAAAAATCACTTTATTTTATATGATGTGATAATCTGATGGTGAAAATAAACTCTATGGTAGAAAATCATATACATTTTAAAACCAGGAATAAAAACATGGAAAAAGCAAAAAAAATTCCTTACTATTTTTGATTTGGGCGCTTTTCCGCAAAACAGCTGTATCTAGGGAGCGTATTTATAAATAGTCTTGATTTCCCAGCTTGTAAAAATAGTTAATGCAGCGCCTTAGAATGTTTCGCAGAGCAAGTAACATGGTAGCATTTCAACTTGAAACAAAGTTGTTTTAAAAACATTAAAAAGAGCAAGAGCTAAACAGAAAAAGAAAAGATTTTTAGATTTTCTCTATTCAGCCAAAAAGAGTTGGAAATGTGTGTACATTTATAAATTAGCAAATTTTGATTAACATATCATTTCCTAAAGGTTTTTTTTTCGCAATTTACCTTTATCTATTTATTACACAAAACTAACATCCATCTATATAATGGTGGCTGGCTGGGCTGGGATGGAATGGGGGTATCAAACTAATTTGGGAGAGACATGTTTCTAAAGTGTGTGATAATTAAGGGGGCTTCCATAAAGTATGTACGCAGGTAGGGGAGGGGGGGGGGGTCAGCCAAAAGCGTACAGGTGCGTGTGTGTGTAGAGCCGTACAGGAGGAGGTTGTCTATCGGGCAAAAGGTTATCACTGGTCAAAACTCTCTTAAAAATATCTGAAAAAACGAGACATCCGGTGATATTTGTCTCGTTCAAACAAACAAATTTAAGAGACTTTTCTATAGAAGAACGACTGATAACTTTTTGGGTCAAAATTGAAAAAGACTAAAACAGTATCTACTACCATCGTTAAAACAACCGATCGAAAAAGTTCTCAAAAGTGGAATAGTTTATAAAATTATCTGTCCACGATGCACATCGTGTTATGTCGGCCAAACAAGCTGTCATCTGCTGAGCCGCGTAAAGGAGCATAAATGGAAGTCACACTAATTGTACACTGTCAATTTTAATTAACACCATTAAAAAACCAGATCTTAATACAAAGGACTTTTATCATAGCGTTTGTGATCTCTTGGGATTGTATTTTACGTATTTTCTGTTTTACATTTACATTTTTTCTTTCATTTCAAGTTTGATCTCTTTCTAGTGTAGATATGTATATAGTAATTTGTATATGTTATTTTTGTTAACGGTTCTAACCTGTTTTTATTGAATTTTAGACCTGAAGATGAAATAATAGTATTTTGAAATATATCGTCAAAAATAAAATCATGTCATTGTTGGTTTACAAGATAAATATAGTATTTCATATCGCTTTCTTCTTGGATTTTAGCCGTGAAAAGGGACAACTATACCGGTCACAAGAAAAAATTTCTAAAATACAGCCCTGTAATAAATCCATAAAACATGATTACACAGGAAACAGCCCTGTATGT
>JAYRBV010029904.1:0-10044 GCA_036023255.1 Mitrocomella polydiademata
CGCAAACTCCAACAACGCTTAGAGTGAAGAGCAAGGCAAAGTGGATATTTGAGCCAAAAATCACCGAGAGAAACACAGTCAGACGACTGTCAGACGTTTTTGCCATTTTTTGGCAAAAAAGGCAGTACGGCACTTTTCTTGATCTGCAGTTAGGGGTCTTCGACAAACGATTTTCCTTCTTTTTAACGGTTAATGGCAGTTAATAAATAATAAATAAAAGAAAAATCTTGAAAGCAAGGTCAGACTCGCTTTCCTCCATCCCGACATTGTCTTTTCACGCTGTTTAGGGGACGTTGACAAAAACTTTGTCCGCTAACTTCCAGACCCCCTCCCCCCTTCATAATGGACCAACGAAAAATTTTAGCAAAAAAGAAAGACGCCTCGCCACCACTTTCCGCCATCTTGGAATGAAAGACAAGTCAAAGACAAAGACACCAAAATGAATGAAGCGCTTGCGCTATAGCGGTGTGTTTTTATTTTTTACACACTAGTTCCGTAAAATGTATGTAAATTGTGACGCGTAGAAGGACAACAACAAACATTTTGATTATACGAGATTTTCGTCTTTTCTTAGCGGACATTAGGTTTACCCCTTTATTTGTCCGCTATCTCAGACAAAGGTTTTTTGTCAACGTCCCCTTATTTACATTTTACTCAGAATCGAAAGTTAGCAATGTTTTGCTTTTTTCTATTGTTCTGAACCGTGTTTTAATTGGGTGTGTTTTAAAATTTTGCCGTATTTCATAAACAAAGATGGCAGCTGCGTAAACGAGGAAAACCAAAACACATAGCCTGATTTTAAAAGCTATGATATCCTAATTAGCATATTATGCACTTTAATTTTTCGAATAACTTTTGTTTCCGCACATGAAATTATTTTTTTGTTTTTTAAATCGTAAAGCCATTAGTTGAGACCACTCACAAGAAAGGAGAACACGTGAATGTTTTTGGTTGGCCGTGAAGATGAATTTGAAATTTTGACATGTGATATCCTACATAATTAGGATATGAATAAATTTCCTAATTAGGATATTCGCCTAATTTTAAAGCTATCATATCCTAATTTGCTGTTGTCCCTAACTGATCAGGAGACAGTCCCGCCCCAATTGGGTAATCTCCCGATCAGGAGATTTCTGCTGTAAAACTTTTAAGGTTTTGGTTCCCTGATTGAGGTCCATTTTCAAAACTGATCTTTTGAAACAGACTTTTAAAGTTCCCCAACCTCAAATATCTTTTTTTCAAAAACGAGCCCTACAGTAATTGAGTTTCACAACCTATTATTACCATTGTTGGAGACATCAGCAAAACAAAAAAAAGAAAAGATTTTCAATGATAGTGAAATAAATCTTGTTCATCATAACAATGAGAATTTTTTGTCGTACCGTATCGTCGCACAATCGTTAAGTTTTTCAAATTTTTTTCCCTTTTAATTGATTGACATTTTCTTTCCTTCTTTTATAGATTTTATAGATTTTATAGATTTAAATTTAGAAAATAAAGATGGAGGCAAGCACAGCAAGAAAGGGAATTGAAGAGACTGAAAAAGTTTATCAATTATTTCAGCAGCTTCTACAATCTGTAGGTAAGCTAGCTCATTTATAGGGTTTTGATTATCCAAAATAATAAAGAACACTTAGGTCGATCGCACAAATTTTCAACAATCAATCAACAATCTTTAATTTACAATTATATTACTGAAAAGAGCAGCCCAAAACTATGCTGTATTATCACTGTGAGCACAGTCCTGGACCTTCCTGGGGTGGTCACCATGATTATTATATAAACATAAACTTTTAATACTTCTTCTAATACCTTGAGAATGGAAATAGTTGGATGACTATTTGATGACCTTTTTTCCTTTTTTAAAATGTACAATATATATAATATTTTGATGCTGTAGTTGCCTGTTATTTAAGTTAATTTCTTGTTACTTGTGCAAGGTAATGGGAATTTGATGTTTGACAAATCAAAGAACTCTGATCCAGCATCAGTACCTATGAAATGCGAGCAGAATAATATAGCAGTAGCTGAACTACTGGAGAACATGAAGAAATCACTGTCAGAAGTCAAGCAGTGCTATAACACCTGTCAAACAGAAATGTCTTCCAACACTTCAAACATGGTACAACTCACCCCTGATAGTTGTTAATTAATTCTTGTCAGACAATCAGTGAAATGCTGCTTTCTTTGTTTCTGAGCCTCTCAGCCTAAAAGTATATTATATTACTTTTACTGTATTTTTCAGTTATTTGTCCTTTTGCATTGAAAAACTTCATCCACCATTTTGAAAAAAAATGGTGTAGAGTTTTAATATATGAATCATATTTTAAAAGTCAACTTGTATTTTGCAGCTATCTATCTATACATGATTGGATTATTTCAGGCTAGAAGCGACTCAAATTAAAGGTTTATCTTTTCGTAATGTGGGTCTAATGTTAGTTGTTCTTTCCTTCAGCCTTGTTTAGAAGATCTAGCAAACAAGGTTTCAAATGAAATGGAAATTGAGAAAACGCAGGAATGCTTGAACTTAAGAAAGGTATATGTTTTACTGAAATCCGCTTTTGCAGACTGGAAGTTTACTTTAGATTCTTCCTGTAAATACATCCAGAATTCCAATCAACGGATTGTGAATCGTGATTTACGATACACTTTTTGTGATTAATTTTTTTAACGGAAAAGTACATTTTTTTATCCTTTAACTACGTTGGTAGTAAGAGAAATCACAAAATTCTCTTGGCTCATCAGGCCTCACCATGGGGACTTTCCTCAAGTCACAAACCATGGTATCTATAACATTGAAAAGTCGAGATCCAAAATTCATTTCTTAATTGGAACCCTCACATCCTATTATATTCTTTATCAAATTAAATTGAATAACCTTGTATATACAATATACAATCTGATCACATAAAAATTGAAATTTTTCCTTTACACTTTAGCAACTGCAAGCAAAAAATGCTGATTTAAAGTTCATTATTGACGAGGTACGACAGATCTTCAGTGATATCAACCAGTTGAGCACTTCAGTTCCATATTGAATTTAAAAAGGAAAATTAGAAATCCCTCCTGGGTTCACTGATGTTACGAAAGAGTGACTGTTCCCTGTATATAAATTTCAGAACTGCAACATAGCCCGATGGTAATGAAGATGTACAGAGAACGACACCCTACATTATTCTGATACTTTTTTGATGCTGTATGTGATACCAGAAAATAACTTTAGATCTAGTATCTAGTATAATAAGAGAGTGAAATGTTTTTATACACCTAATTTTAACTTTTTAATTAGTATGTATAATTTTTCCGCTGGGCCTCCTGGCTAGTTTATGTTATTTACTTACACAGCAGGGATAACCTGGATTCCTGTTGTCGAATAAAAACATTTTTTATTTCACATTCAGTAAATATATCATGAAACTTTTAATTTTTATTCAAAGAAGATTTAGAAACGTTTAAAGGAAGGTAAGGTACAGAAAAATGGCATGTAAATTTTGTGTGGATTTTTGTAGAATTACAATGAATTTGAATTACTATTAAGATACTATTAAATTGAACAAATTTTATCCAGATTTACTTTAACTATAACCCTTATAAATGTCAAATTAATCATACTTAAAATAAGGCTGAAACTACTGATGACTTCTCTTAAATTTGTTGCACATGACACATTACTCTGCTTGCTCTGGAACTAATTGTATCATCTTTGACTCTTATCTTATGAAGAGACTTTTTTCTCCTAGAACCATAAACCAAAAGGTATAAAAAAATTCTAAAGACAAGAGGTATCATCTGAACCAAATCTCCCTCATGTTTGGTTTTTGTAAAAGTGATTCATCAATTCCTATTGAACAGCTTGACTACAAGTACATTGGTTCTTGTAAGGACACCGACAAGTTACAAAAAATACTGAAGATTTTAAGGTAAAGAAGTTTGCTATCTAACACACCAAGAAATGAATTTTATTTTTGGCGTGCGGACGCCATAAGTCTTTTCTTTGAACTAGACGTTCGATGACCACACGTGTGCCATTTTACTCAAGATCAGGTCTGGTGATATTTTATATTAAAGTGGGGAATAGAAACAGTGGTTTGTTTCTATATAATATGTAAGGATTCTTGGCTTTAAAATCCTTTTATTATTTTAAATTTTAGATCTGGGGAAGAAGGAATTTATCCTGATTTAATCAAATTTGCTGAAGAACATTTACAAAAACACAAGCCAAACAGGTAAGGATTGATTGTTTAATTAACAAAGATATTCATTCAGTAGCTCATATGAAAATTAATTAATAAGAGAAATAAGAAAATAAAAGGTTTAGAAAATTCTTAAAACTGAGAGTTATTTATTATTTCAGCACTCTTCTGGAAAAAAAGAATTCTGAAAAGACAACAAGAGACCTTCATGTTGATGAACGACAAAGTTTAATTGACAATTTAAAGGTGACAACAACATTTTTTTTCGCAAAAACTTTTACTTCACTTTTACAATGTAATTTGTTGTTTGAGATTTTGTATACTCAATATTATTTTGCTAAGGGCTTTGTAACCAGCACCACTGGAATAAAGAATGGGCACGGTAGCGATGATGATGACACCCTACCTCCAATAAGATCAACAAAAAGTTTAAATGTTGATAAAAAAATTGTAAAAGACGCAGTAAGTTATGCAGATAAAAATAATAACTACCTAAATATTTCTCCTGTTTCCCTGTATTTGAAAAAGTTTTTCTCTATTGTACTGTAATTTGGTAGTTTGTCCTTTTTGTCAAAAAGGGTTGAAATGAGCAAATTGCAAGAATTTAAAGAATGGTGATTTCCCGATATTAAACTTGAGCTATCGACCACATTTAGCATTTTTTCGCAAGTTAATATCTTTTAACAAGATTCATTTAACTAGTACCTTTTTTATACAAAATATAGTTTGCTAATTAATTGAACAAATTATTGATTTCTGAGCCACAAAAATGACATGTGTAAATGTTCTTGCAGTAAATTCCCTGAAAAAAATTCTAAAAAGGAAGAAAAAAAGAGTAACATATGAACGCTATAACATACACAAAAACGCTTCTAAACTTCTAGAAACCAGAAAAGACACAACCAAAATCAAATAAAAGAGTTACACCTAGAAGCTATGACGAATGGTCGAAATTAGATAAGGAGATTGACAATCAAGATGATGAAAATGATACGAAAGAGAATACAACCAGAATAAATCACAAAGAAAAAGGAAGTTTAAAAGCCGACGAGATGGTGGAAGATTCTGTAAACTCCAAGATGAAGGGAGGTTGGTACCTACACAATTTATTGTTATAGCATTAAAGTTGTAGTTGGAGTTTTTTAAATGGTTAATTTCTTGCAGTAAGGTAGTATGTTCTACAACCAATCTGAAATGTGATTTTTAAAGCAACTTATGAAAAATTTTGGGTCAAGTATACCAATTAATTTTTATTCGGTTTGAGGCTATTTTTTTTAATTTGATATTTTTTCAGTATCTGATGAGGAATTAAGAATTCAAGCTGAGAACGAGAAAAACAAAGGCAATGAAGCTTTCCGTGCTGGAGATTTTAAAGAAGCACTCGTTTACTACAACCGAAGCTTAAACCTTAAACCAATCACAGCCGTACATAATAACAGAGCTATGACATATATCAAATTAGAGAATTATGTAGAAGCAATTAAAGATAGTAATGCTGTTTTAAAAGAAGAACCGGACAATATTAAAGGTAATCTTGACAAAAAAGGCAATGTCATTTTGTCACATACCTTGTCAGACAAAATATTTGTGCTTTGTCAGAATATAAATACTACTCAAAAAATTCCTTTTTTTAAAGAACTGTTCATCAATTTGTTTTTGTTTTTGCAAATTTAGCTTATTTACGGAGAGGACTAGCAAATCAATCGTTGCAGAAGTTAGAGTTGGCACTTCAAGACTTCACCAAAGTTATTGAAATAGAACCTAAGAATAAACGCGGAAAGGTAAGCTCTTCTCTCAGTGTGTACTGTGTATGATGTATATTTTATGGTGATTTGTATGAATTTATGATTATATTCCTTTTCTCGTAGGAACTGTACGAAACTGTTTATAAAGAACTAGAGTAAGTTGAAAATTTTTCTCTCTAACTAGCTTTATAATTCTCCTGTCTAAAATACGATAGAATTGATAACAAAGAAAATTTAATTTCACAATGTAATTTTCACTTGTCGGTTGTTTAGCTAGCAATAAGATGTTATTGTTAGAATAGTAGTAGTCCAGCAAAAAAATATTTTTTGATGGTTGCTATTGGTAACCGCCCCAAGTGAATTTGTTTTTGCCGAATATTTCTCTTGAGATCCGTAAGAAACATTTCACCATTCCAGGAAAAAAAAAGAAACTGGTTCTAAGAAAGGCAAACGTTTGATTGTTGAGGAGTTATCTTCAGAAGAAACGAACGGGATCACCGCAAGTGGGAATTCAACAACAACAGAATTTTTGAAAGCAAATGTGGGTAAAAAAGGGAATCGCCTGGTTATTGAAGAAGTTGATGGCGCTGCACAACCAGCCAAACAAAATGTGACGCCAAAACCTGAAAAAGTGGAAATTGTTGATAAAGAACCTGTAAACAGCATTGCCATTGAAAAAAAAGTAGAACTCAGTTCGGAGGCAACACTTGGTGGTAAAAAGGAGCCTGCAACACAGGTGCTACCGTACATACCTGTACAAAAGGAACTACCCCAAGAATCTATTTTGAGTAAGAACGACGGCAACGAGTTTTATAAGAATGGACAATACAATGAGGCGTACCAATGTTACACGTTTGCAATACAAAGTTTGATGGGTGGTAAGTAAACTTGTCCTAGAAGGTGAGCATTGCTGTTAGGTGAGCATCGGTGTTAGGAGAGCATCAGTGTTAGGTGAGCATCGATGGTAGGCGAGCATCGATGTTAGGTCCATTATATCTACAATAAATATCCTAGTTCCAAAGATCTTCAATATGGAGATGTTTTTCTATTCATACGGTGCGCAATATTCATTTCATTCTATTTCAACAACAACATTTTCAAGATATTTTATAATTTCTTTATCTTCCTTTTTAGATTCATCTAGTTACAGAGCAGCACTTAGCAGTTTATTCAACAACCGTGCGATATGTCAGTTGAAATCTGGAAAGTGTAACGAATGTATACGTGATTGTAACAAGTCATTACAGTATGCACCTAATATCAAAGCCATCTTGAGAAGAGCAACTTCTTATGAAACACTAGAAAAGTATGAAATGGTTATTTTTCATTTCTGTAAATGCTCGATTTTAGCACCCCCGAAATTTCAGATTTAAGAATTAGTTAAAGGAATTTCAAGGCACTTAACAATTTTCTCACATATCTTATTATTTGGAGTTTTTTGGTATATTTGATTCCTTGGACTACAAACGGTTCTTGAAATTAAATCATACTCCAAAGTTTTTTGTCAGCTTCGTTAGGGGTGGGTCTGTTTGTAACTCCAAAGTTTTTTGTCAGCTTTGTTCCACAGTGGGTCTGTTGGTAACTCCAAAGTTTTTTGTCAGCTTCGTTCCACAGGTGGGTTGGTACCTGGGTTGGTACCTTTTCTACTATTCATGCAAAAATTTTCTCCATTGGCTTTTTTCAGATTCAAAGATGCATACGTTGATTATCAACTAGCTTTCTCAAGAGATCGGAATCAAGGAACATCACAAGCTATGTCCAGGTAGGCGTGTGCACTTGATGAAATTTGTCTTTTCTGTTCTATGTTCATGATTTTTTCTTCGTTTTTAAGTTCTTAATTTACTCTGTTTACACATTCCGTGAATATAATGCAAATTTATTATAAAAGGGTGTCATGTTTTCTTCACCGAATAAAGACTTGGGAACATTAAAATTTATATTATGAATCTCGGTTAATCCTCTATTTGAACTATGGAAAATTTGTTTTCTTTTCTCCTCAGTTTCAGATACAGTTCAACGGCCAAAAAGTTATCAGTCGTTAGTAATAACCTTTTGCCCGATAGACAACCTCTTCAACAAGAATACAGTCAATTTATTTAATTACCCAATTTTGTATATTTTTTAGAATATCTCGAATATTGAAAGCGGATTGTGGTAAGGATTGGCATGACCAATTACCGAAATCACAAGATCTTGATTGGAACAATACCTCTCATACACAAACACATGTAGTCGTAAGATCTATCTACATTGTTAAATTCTTCTTGAATTGTTTAGGGCTTTGTTACACGACAACAATCATTGAATTTTTTTCGTATCAAATACCGTACATTAGTATTCGATTCGAAGGGTGGTGTAAGTACGGGAAATTCTATAACATGGTTTATCATTTTTTCTGTCTACTCTGATATGCTGCCACTATATATTTTATTCTTGCGAGTCACTGTTTTATATCATCATGGTTTTATTTTCATTTCCTATACAAAATCATATCCTATACAAAATCATATGCACCGCCGCAGAAATGAATTTATTTTTTGCACGCTTTTGGCCATCGATGCTTTTGTTACGAGTTTAAACTTGGTAAAAAGGTGTCCAATAGACGTCATTATGACATTGATCTAAGATAACCATGAATTGACGTCATTAGAACAACACAATATTATTTATTTAGGTTCAAAAAGATGAAAGCTTGGTCAGCAAAGTTGAAAAGAAAGCGAAACAACAATCTGTTGATAAAACTGCTAATAAACCTCAACCAGTCAATGTCAAAGAGGAGAAACCAACCAAAAAAGTCGAGGTGATCAAGACGAAACAAGAACAATTCTTAGAGACTAAGGAACAAGGAAACTCTTGTGTGAAACAGGTAAAATGTTATTCATGGCCATTCGTGGGCAAAATATTGTGTCCTTTTTGTTTTAACTTGCTCCATTTCTCAGTTGATAGTGCAATAAAAAAAAGCCTATTTAACAAAGAAAGGTATTAGCCTGGATATGTTCACCAAAGAAATGCTATTAGCCTGGATATGTTCACCAAAGAAATGCTATTAGCCTGAATATGTTCACCAAAGAAATGCTATTAGCCTGAATATCACTGGATGAGTTTTCTTTCGCCTCGATCCATAATTTTTGCATAGGTTGTACATAGTTAAAATATTTCTGGATTATGGATGAGATTGTATGCATATCTTCTAATACTTAGTACACAGTAAGTTTTGACATTACTACGCTATTGTTGGACGAGGACTCTTGTTTTACGTATATTAGGGTTGGCAAAACATTTAAAAGAAAATAATGCGTCCGTTGTGTGTATAAAAATCATTTCTAGTGTTTCTCAACTCCTCGTTATTCTATTTCTAGGGTAAATACAGTGAAGCGGTACCGTTTTACACGGAATGTATCATGCTGCTGCCATCAGAAGTACCGAGCTATACGAACAGGGCTCTTTGTTACCTGAAATTGAAACAAGTTAGTAGTAAATACCTGCAAGACACACTGATTATATTCTTTAAAAATTCACGTTTTTGTTTTCCTTTGAATTGTGAATAAACCTCTTCATATTTTCAGCCTAAAGTAAAAGAAGCGATCGAAGACTGTACATCAGCGTTAACTCTGCAACCAGGAAATGTTAAAGCTCTTTTCCGCAGGGCTCAAGGGTTAAAGGTCAGTTGATTTTCTTGTAGTAAACGTGACATAACATGAAAGATTCGGACTGCTTGTATAGAAAGTGATGCTTATGCTCTAGAGACATAAATCTTTCAAATGGATGATAATCATTAGTTATGTTGAAATTTTACACAGGATTCGAACCATTCATGGCACTCTGTACAAAACTCCTGTATAAAATACAATAAAAAGTTTGCTGTAATCAACGTACGGTTGCCACTTTCAAACATTGTTCTAGACTGCAGACAGGATTCCTTTTTTGATCCCTCAAAACATTTTTTAAAGTTTTCCCTTTTTAAATATTCCTTGAAACTTTTTAAACTTGGTCATTGCTTGCAACTTTTTAAACTTGATCATTGCTTGCAACTTTTTAAACTTGGTCATTGCTTGAAACTTTTTAAACTTGGTCATTGCTTGAAACTTTTTAAACTTGGTCATTGC
>JAYRBV010029926.1:0-10041 GCA_036023255.1 Mitrocomella polydiademata
TGATTCGTCTGTTTTACAAAAGAATCATTAATTTACTATATAAAAGAACATTGTTTCACCCAATAACATTTTAAATTCTATTCGTATTTAAAAATAATTTTTACATGCAGGTTGGTCAACAATTAGCTTTCTGAAAAAATAAAATACGCAAACAAAACAGTTATGTTAACAAATATTATAATATAGTGATAATAATAATATTAATTTTCGGTGTTTAACTTTTTTATTTGATCGTTACTATATAAATATACGCTCATTTTGCACGTATTTTATTATATTTTCAAAAGCGAATAGAATGATTGAATAAACCGTGTAAAATGATTAAAAAGTTGTTTTAAATTTAAATTCTAATTTTTTTGTGAGTGACTAATAGACTATATGTAACCGTATTCTTTTCCACCGAAAGAATTGAAACTTTTGTGTTTAATTTTTGCCTATATAGTAAGAGTGAATTTGATAATTTGGGCTTATATTTAGGTCGTAATGACGATTAGGCCTACCTATACGGGGGCATTTTTAGCTGGGCTATTTACTAGTAGCAAATTCGACTGGGCGCAGGTTACCAACTGCTCCTATGAAAGTTAATTTTCTCGTTTCTATCTATCTTCCAATGAAAATGTTTTTGACTAGCCCATGCATCCAAGCGACAGTTTCCATATCAAAATGTAGTGTAATTTATCAGGTGTTGATTACGTTTCATCAACCATAATAATGTCCATTTCATATAGAAATTCGAAAATTAGATAAAACTACTATCTTGAATTGGTCATTATCAAATAAATATACAGAAATATACAGTTCATTATTTTGAATCTAGCCATACAGCAGGCACAGCCACACAATCTACATCTTGGCAATCAACAAGTCAAGGGCAAACGATACAAAGTAAAAAATTGAGCAGTTCTTGTTTTTGTCTGTTAAACGTCAGCAAAGCTCTTTACACAAAATTGTTTTTGTCACGGTCACAGTGTTGTCCCACCATATATTACCAGCGGTTTGTGCGTTGGTTTGCTGATGATACTGTACAGTATTATACTGTTAAATTTTTCCAATATTTTATTTTTTAATTTTTCTATCATGAAAGAGGTCTAAGTAAACCGCCGCTTAAAATATCCGAAAGATTTGATGACTTCTCGTAAAAACAACAATTGTTTTACAGCACATTCCACTGGATTCACGATATGAGATAATGAGGTTTATCTATCTATTAATTCACAAAATACATTTGACTTGTCTTAGCCTGCCTTAGTTTGAGCAATGATAAACAGGAAATATAATTCTAATTTTTTGTACACAAGTAGGACCTGATCAAACTCTTCTTTTTTATCAAAAACTCGCTCACTCGTGCTTCACAATCTATCTTGAAAGGATTTGATTATAATGGACTTTCCAGGAAGTTGTAAAAAGCATTAAGAAATGCAAAAAAATATTTTTTTGAGGTCGCCAACCATTAAAGCTTTTAAAACAAAAGATCAAAGTTATTTTTAAACTTCGTAGTTTATCTTTTTTTTTGGTTTTTGTATTTCTCTACGCCGTGTGTAGAATACTAAACTGCATCTTCAAATCATAAAATAAGAGGAAGATGGTATGTCTTTGAAAATCCATAATTAAAAGAATATTCACAAACAAACGGCGTTGTTTTAATGGTGTTGTGTGGAATCAAGCTACTCCAGAATTAGGTAGAATGAAACATCAAACCAACCAAAAAAAGACCATTGCTCTGGTTGCACACGATAGATGCAAACCAGACTTAATCAAATGGTGCATCAAATGGAAACGACATCTCAAAAATTTCCAGTTGATCGGCACCAGTACCACATCAAAAGAAATCAGTGAACATTTCGGTCTTGACATTGAACCAATGTTGAGTGGAATTTATGGTGGCGATCAGCAGATTGGAGCACGCATTGCCGACGGCAGGTGTGATTTTCTTTGCTTCTTTTGGGATCCGATTTCATCAGTACCACACGACCATGACGTGAAAGCATTGCTTCGAATTGCAACTTTACATAACATTCTGGTGGCAACAAATTTGTGTACAGCCGACATGATTATTTCAAACCCTGAACTATCTGTGGTTAACAAAATAGGCCAACATCATATCAAGTCTCAATTATATGTTTCCAAATTATAATTATTAACTTATTTGTAGGAAGCTTCGAGGACAAGCTTATCTTTATGTAATTACACTATACTTTATGATATTTTTTCGATAGGGTTTCTTAAGAACAAATAAGAATTATCACTATGGTATTTTTCAAAATTACCGCCATCATTAATGGCTAGCAGATCATCAATGAACTGAAAGGTATTGCCAAATTTCATGGCCAAGATGTTATTTCCCTTCCTCGTATTCCTTAACAAATCATATTCATATTGATACAAAAATAGATTTGCCCAGAACGGGGCAGGCTCCCCACCCATTGGCAGATCTATCATTTGTCTCATCAGAACATTACCAACCGTATAACAAATTTCGATTAGAAACGGACAGCTTTTAACAAAAATGCTTTAGAAAAAATGTTAACCTTTTTATTTCTTGGGTTAGTCCTCTCGGTGAGCTCTACCAAAACTATATATTTCAATATAACTTTTGGAGCATTTTTTGAAACAAAATTCAGCACCAGTGGCCAACGTATCAAGTAGAGAGTGTGTGGGATAATAGTATCAAGTTTAGAGTCGAGAAACGGATTTAACTGTTCTTTGTTTGGTAATCTTATTGAGAGACTCCAGGGCTGTCTGGTTATTTTGAGAAACCCAAAAGTAACTCTCATATGAATCGCTACCTCGCAGTTCCTATATACAGGTGGAGCGCAACCTTTAACTTAAACTTCAAAATGAAAAGAGAGAAGTAAGAAAAAGTAACGTATCCCAAAACCCGAAAAAATAGAATAAAAATTAAAGTCATAATCTGGTGTTTTAATGGGGTTCGGAAAACCCGAGTTGCGCATTATGACGTCATTTCTCGGGTTACTAACTTGAGAGTTTTTACGTTCCTTTATTCTTCGAGTTACTAACTCGAGATGGAAAAACAAATTAAATTTTTTCGAGTTACTAACTCGAGACTAAAAAACAAACTTCAAATTTTCGAGTTACTGTTTTCTAATTTCTTGCTAAAATGAATGTTTATAATAGCGTCAGGCCCAAATATAAATAAATTAGAGTTAGTAACTCGAAAATTTCAAAATTTGTTTTTCCATCTGAAATTAGTAACTCGAAAACTGTTAATTTCTTTTTCCATCTCGAGTTAATAAGCCAAAAAAAAAATTGTTTTTCCAACTCGAGTTAGTATAACTCGAAACTGTTTTATTTCAAATATTTCGAGTTAGAACCTACAGTTAAGAGAGCAACTTGAGATACCAAGTGATACATTGGAGGAGGAATGTAAGTTATGGTAAAAAATATCGCATCCTTAAATGATATAGCAACTCATTACGTCGTCAAAATTTGCTAGTTTCCATACCGTTACTGCATGTCAGCCGTATAGTATATAGCTTTGGCTGGTGACTTGGCTTTGCAAGTTTCTTGTTGTTTTTCTTGTTGTTTTTGCTAAATTTAATTGTATCAATTTGAACAGTGCTCTTCTGTGTATTTGACATTAATGGCCAAATTCGTTGTTGAGTTCTCGGTGGGAATAATTTTCGCAATCGACCCTTTACTGCTATAAAAATAACGGCGTTGACAACTGAGTTGGTTTGACACAACAAGACACCCAAAAAACCGATAAATTCCAGGAAGTTTTTCCAACGGCCGTTTGAATTCTCATGGAAAAGTAAATTCATAGCGTGGAATGTCACGTAAATTGAATAGAATACAGTCACAGAACAGACGATTTTGGTTGCAAGTGAGGTAACAGTACGATCGATCGACTTTAAGACTTCATTGTGAAAGGCTTCCTTGCGATACCTTTTGACGACCTTTGCTGCCATTACATAAGACATAACAATAGTCACCACAACTAAACAATCTATGGCCAAGACCGTGTATAATGCATTATTAAAGAAATCGAAGAAAGATCCCATGGTATACAAGCCAGCATTAAACAAGGACAGCAGTATCACACAAAATGTCAGACAGTTAACACGTCTGAGGGTCACCCTAAACTTGTAATTCCAATAACGCACTCGAGCGTATCTGTCTAGTCCAATTAAACCAGTAATGAAAGCAGACGAATGTCCAAAGAGCGCGGTGAAGAATTGCGCTGAAACTTCAACGATGCAGTTAGGTTTCGTACTGTATGTTGACAACAACTTTGTGAAGAAATAAGGTGTAACAAACGTTGAGCAGCAATCAGAAATACTCAGGTAAAGGATTAATCTCATCGATGGTAAGTTGACCTGTTTGGACCATACCAAAGAACATATAACTGTTGTGTTCAAGATGAAATTCAAAACACCTTCAACAATTATCGAATAACAAATCAAAAATGTTCTTTGGTCATCCGTCAAGGTGAATCTCATTAAGTAAGCATTGATGCACTGTTGATTTGATACTACCGACTCATTCAACATTTTGAAAATTTGTTAAGAAGCTGCGCAGTGTTTTCATGGTTTCACTGGATGAATTTCAGATCATACACAAACAATTCACAAAACATGGAGCTTCCCAGATTATCAGATTATATTTTCATCAGTAAAAATATTTCGTGAAGATGAGTTAACCAATTTCCGCATGCGATTTCTTATCTCAAACCTTAAATAAAAAGAAGCCTCTTTTCAAGTTTTCAAATATGCTATTTTGTGAATAGAAATAGAGATTTTTCCGAAGATAAATTAGTTGATGTTAAAAACAAATTAAACATCAAAACTTTCCGCCAATTTTATTTGATACCTTTTTGTGCAAAGTTTTATCTTTTTGGTTTAAATTTCTTCTGAATTGTTTGATTTGATTAAAAACACTTTTTGTTGTTCTTAGGATTTCAAAGATTAAAATCTTTTTAACAAATAGTTTTATACTCTATGAACGGTTTCATTTCATAGTAGCATGGAAACAACCGAGTTTCCAGGGCACTTTATTTTACCTTTTTTAACAATCTGATATTTACTTTGCTTGCTGTAAAGATATCAGATACTTTGTATTTCTGCACACCACCCTATCACGCTGTGCAATCCTCGCAGCCCATGTATAATTAAAACTATCATTGTCTAGGCCATATTCAATTATTGCACGATTCAAGTGTCAAGGGAAACATTGATCAACAACACATCACAACATACATAGGATCAAATGAATCATAGAAAAATGTCATTATTGTCGTTTATTTGGGCATTTGATCAAATATGTATTCAATTTCTTTCTAAAACCACATAGTCACGCACATCAGATGGAGAATGTTTTACCAGGGAGTTGGAATAAGAGGAGAGGAATCCTTATTAATATTACATGTCGTCATAAAACAATTGATCTTATTTCAAGTCGGCTTCTTTTGATGTACGAGGTCTTCTATAAAAGTAGCAAAATGTGTAGCTGTAAATGATGAAATTTTGAATTTCAATCGATTTTAAACGCTACTATATCGATTGCCGATAGTCATAGTTGTCGGCACTGGTCAGATGTTGTCGGACAACGGAAAATTATATCTGTTGTTTTGATTGGACAAAAATAAATATTCTGTTATTTTTTAATGAAAGAAATGCGTACGTAAGAATAGAATAATAGGTAGTAGACATCGTTTCAATAGGCTGAATAGTGGATTCCTCTCCTCTTATTCCAACTCCCTGGTTTTACTTTCCAATCACACTCCTCTCGGCATTCTAAACGACGAGATGTTCTAAAATACTTCACTGGTCCTCCTACAATCTGTAACCCTACCATTGATTACAATATTTTTGATAAGATAGGAACCTGGTTGGTCCAAATATTTTGAAATTTTGTACTTTTATAGCTAAACTAAAGCATCTCAATTTCAAATTTGTCCAAAAAAACAGATTATATGCTCTATTTTATTGACATTTTGTAAGCACTAAGGTTAATTGCAAATTTAAAAATATGTTCATATTTATGATCTGCCTTTTTGAAACACTTTTGTATGTATCCTTGATGTAACTTTTCGAAACACTTTTGTATGTATCCTTGAACTTTTCGAAACACTTTTGTATGTATCCTTGATGTAACTTTTCGAAACACTTTTGTATGTATCCTTGAACTTTTTGAAACACTTTTGTATGTATCCTTGATGTAAGTATAAACAATGGCTCATCGTTGCTTCAAATTTAACTTTTGGGGTACCGGTTCTTATCATTAGTTTTGACACTTAAGATGTAGCTTTTAATTTGAAGGTTAAACCTTTTTTTGGTTTTAATTTTAATAGTTACAAAAACAACGGCATTTACTGAATCACCCGAAAAATACTTTAATTTATTAACTTTAGCCGGGGAATTTGACATATTTTTTGGGAAGCTTTGTGAAACTTTAGTCCAATACTAAGCTTTTTTCAATATCTTAATGGTAGGTAAGGTCATAATGACTCTCTATCGAATTATTAGTTTGACCATTCACCAATTATTTAATTGGTATTGTTTTTAATGACTTCCTCATTCCAACCTTAAAAAGATTATTACAGTTCAATTGACGAATGAATGGTAAAAGAAGGAAAAACATATACATACATAAATGTAATTTATAGAAATTTTTTGTGTCAGTTTTTGAAAACAGCATGGTAGAAACACAATAGGAGTTTGATGACATTGTCTTAAAGATTTGTCCAAAACTTATCGACCAATCTAAATGTACATCCGCAACTTCGTTTTACGACCAAATTCGTAGAAATACACCAACAGGAGCCTCATCCCATCAAGAAAAACAATTCAACCTTGGCAATGGCCAACGTTACAACGATCCAATCGACGCTTCTAAGTATTTACTGGAAAGAGAATATGGACAAACTCATTTGTTTGATGAAAGTTTGCACGAAGCTGTATTCATACCACCTGAGTTTACTTCAAAAGAATATTCTAAAAAGGACGGTTTAGCTATGATATTGCAAATACATTCAATAAAACTTTGAAGAATCTTGATGAGCAAAGACCTGATTATTGGTTCACAACAGAGTTAAAAGATTTCATCGAAGATCAAATGAAAAAGCAAGACATTGAGGGCACAGCTAAAACTACAAAACTAATCTCCAAATCAGATTTCGACCAATGGATACTTAAAATAAAGATAAAATATGTTGTGTTTACATACATTACAGATCTACCAGATTTACCTTCGGCTCTGGAACCAAAGCACGACGTATTCATGAAGATATTCAAAGGTATGCAAACTTAAATCGAGATTGTGTAAATCTTTCATTTATCTCCGAGCAAGAACAAAAATGTTTAAAAGATTTAAGGAAATGGGTCATAAAGAGCACCAAGCCCGATAGCGTTGATGATGTTATTTTTAAGTGGTTTATCGATCTGGAAATAACAAACATAGGTGAAAAACCTGAACATTGGCTTTTTCATGAACTGTTAAATCTAAGAAAGACCGTTCTACAAGATATGGTGGTACTATCCTCTTGTGAGTTTTATACTGATGAAGTACTAAAGAAACACCAAGAAATTGACTTCCTACTTTTCTCTTCCAGTCGAAGATTAATCATCCCCATTAAAGCTAAACAAAACTTCACCAAAGAAGCAACTGACAAAGCAATTAAACAAATGGAAAAGTATCAGAACATCTTTGAGACAAGATTGGGAGATCAATTAGGAGAAGGCTGGACTTTTGTTCCGATTATATGTGTTGAAAATATCAATTCTGGTTTTCATGCAGAAAACATTATCACACTTGAGAGCAACATTGGAAACTGGTTAGAAAACCTGTTAAAGAACCATCAAACTCATAACAACGCAAATGAATCGAAAGAAGATTTGAAGAGAGTGCTCCAAATCCTTGTGTTTACAATTCACATGTCAAAAACCTCTATGCCTACTCCTATTACAAACTATAGAATTGGGTAGACTTCATTGGTGATTCCATGAAAGCGATTTCTAACAGAAACAATATCATTTTTTACTCCAAAAAAACAACTTCAAGTTTTTTCAACTAAAGATGAAAAATACAAAAAGCTTCTCATAAAAGGAGGCTATGGTTCGGGAAAGAGTTTTCTGCTCAAGAAAAAGCTGAGATCCTGAGTAAAGAAGGATATAAAAATATCATATACTTTATTGGTAGCAAATGTTTCAATCGTTCTATTAGAATGAAAACCTTATTAGATTTCACGCAGTGAAAGATATTGAAACCAGCTGTCTGTCTGTCTAAACACGATTTTTGTTTCCCGATTTCCCCGTAAAAACCGATATCGTTAATATTGTTATGATATTCCGCCATTAGACTAAGCGTACCATTTTGAATTTCTCCAAAAAGAGCTTTTTTGCAGCTTTGCTGTAGGTACTGTTGACTGTATACTCCATACTCTTCAAACATGTGAGCGTGTGCTCTAAAACTTGAGTTATCAGGTTATGGAGTTATTCTTATCTTAGTACCCCAAAGAAGAAATATGAAATGTTTACCGAAAAGTTACATTCAAACTTTTGAAGTGAAATGAAAAAATGAAGATGGGCGAATGGAGGATAGGAAGGAAATCAAATTTATGAATAAACGTGACCTAGTAGATGACTTAGTAAGTACAGTATTGAAATACCTATTGCTCATTTATGTTATCAGCATTCCCTTGCATTTCCTCAAATGGTGTAGCTTATGTTAGTTTCTTTGAGCTTGTCTTTTCTTTGTTGTGATCCAAGATTTAGAATTATTGTGGAAATATTACCTTCTGATGGTGTTTCTCCAGAATGTCATTTATGAATTTATAATTTTAAATACATAAAAAATGTTGTTTATAATTTCACTGCAGGTGAAAAATGGAGATGTTTTCGAATTGTTGCTGGAATACGTAAAGAAACACGATGTCAAAGTTCTTCTTTTCGACGAATTTCCCATAATGAGTCTAAAGCTCAACTCTACCAATAAATGTTTGGAAAGCTTCCAATCATTGGTTAAATGGATGGAATATTTTTGGATAGCACCAAATGTTGTCGAGATGACAGATTTTGAAAGAGCTGAACGGATACAGAAAACGAATCTGTACCCTTCCATATTGAACTTATTCGAAACTCTCGACTTGGCACATACAATGAGAAATACAAGACAAGTAGTCGAGGCAGCTAATACTTCAGGTGGACGGGTTAATATTTCTAGAGTAATCGTCCCGGCTCCTCTTATAGTATTCCCAGAAGGAATACCTCACTTTAAATCGGTAACATTTGTCGAAGAGCCACATCTGCTTTCACTAGCTAGCAAACTTACAAAAGAAGGTGTTCTTATAGTGTTGAATGATGATTATTCAGATCCTGATTTTTTCGATTTTTCGACTATTATGATGATTTCATCCCGGTATTATATAACAGACGTTCGAAGAATTGGCGAAAAAACGATTTTACGCGTAAAAACACCAGAAGAATGTTTTGAGTTCCTAAAAAAAGGCAAATGTTTGATCACTGAAATGAGTCTTTGTGAAGGATTTGAATGGGACACTGTCGTATGCTGTTACAACAGTTTTAAAACATTTTCTAATTCAAGTATGACAAATCTTTTTGTGCTTACATGATATCAAAACGCTAAAGTTTTTGAAAAGACCTCTTTTTTTTGGTATTTTTTATGAACTTGTCAGACTTTGAAAGGTCAATTTTTATTTTAGAAAAGAGTAAAACCAATAAATACTGTTTAATTTCACAAAAAAGAGTTTTAGTTTTATCTTTAGTTTTATGTACTTTTATGCGCCGAAATTACAGATAACGGTATTTTGGGTTTTTCAGTACGTCAATAGTCGTCACTCGGCGCCTAAGGTTTATTTATTAAATAAAAAATTTTGACAGTGGATATAGATATAAGAATCAAGCAAATAAACGAAAATCCCACAAATGTTTAATCCAATTTTGTAGGTCGTAAACGGTTTATATATTGTAAGTCCAAAACGTACGAGTGCGTTTTTCTAACCTCGAAAACCAAGTATTCCCAGGCTGTTCTTCTGACTATTTGCCGTGTGCCGTGTTTCCCGAT
>JAYRBV010029937.1:0-10039 GCA_036023255.1 Mitrocomella polydiademata
TAATTATTTTTAATGTACCGCAGAGTTAAAAATAATTTTTTCAATGTACCGCAGAGTTAAAAATGATTTGTTTACATTTATTTTTGCCTACAGTACAAAAATTACCTACTCTCCTGTTACAAGCCGACTTTATTTTGAATTTAAAATTTTTTGAATGGCAATATCGCTAATTGTTTTTGTTACTTTTTCTCTATGTATTTCGAAATACCAAGCGCATATTCAGCGGATATCTGGGAAATATTAGGTCGCATATTTTGCGCCTCTTGTTACTTTTAGTTTTAACCTGATTGTTGTTATCTTGTGGACTTAATAATTATTTTGCGACCCTTTTGTCGGCATACGTTGGAAGAGGTAAAGGAAAGAACGTTTAACTCGAAAGGAACATCTAAACAAACAAAAACGAAAAGCCACTAAAATTTACTTTTAATGATTGATTTTTTAGGTCTGTCTGGGAATAAATTGACCGACGTTATGCGTTGCCTTAACAAAACTGTTTCAATCCTCGCTTAGAATAGACTGGAGTCGCTCTCTTTAGGCGGCGGGATTCCACGGCATTCACGAGGGAAAAAATCACGGGAACTGAGGTCAGAGACGAGTTCCTAGGCTACACTTAGAAATAATCATTCAATTTTGTATTTATTTTTTATTGCATTTTGATATAGTGTATGTATAGTCTAATATTATTTTTTGAGGGTGGTAAAAGGTGTTTAACGGGAAACTGAGAGGTGTGTAAAAGGATGTTTTGCATACTGTATCGAATGTCTATTATTAACATTTTATCTCGATCAACTTTCTTTGCTGAACTCCCGAAATATGATGCTTGTGGTAATAAGATATGTACGTGTCATCTTCTGCCAAGGCAAGAGGTAAAATAATGTCACGAGCGATAAAACGAAAAGCTGAAAACAAAATTGGAACGAATACATATGACGGGGGTCAAAACAAACAAGGATGGGCGGTATAAATTGAGATGCTAATACAAACAGTCTCTGCAAAACCTCGAGAAGGCGAGAAGGGGTAAAACGCAATTCACATTTTTGTATCGTAAGTTGCTTTTGCGCGATTTTGCACCACAAGTGAATTATGAACACCGACGAAATTATTGACGATCTTCTTGACCGCTACTGGAATTGGAGGCTGTTAGATATCCCCGAATTTGCGACGTTCGTTGGAGTGAATAAGTACGATGATCGGCTCATGGATCTCAGTTTGAACGGTTATTTGCGGCGGCGTGATGATGCCCGCTCGTGGCTGGAGGAAGCGCAGAGAATCCGCAAGATCACCAAAACAAAACCGCCTTGTGAAGAGAACATTCTTCATCTAGACTATCTGGAGTACGATCTCGAAGTATTCTTAGAAGGATTGAAGCATCAGACATACTTGTGCCCCATGAATCAAATCGATGGTCCTCATGTCCGCTATCCTGGACTGTTGGGTTGGATGCGTATGGGTACCGTCGAGGAATACGAATTGATTTTAACACGAATCCGCCAATTTCCTCGCCAGATGAGTCAAATGATGGAACTAATGAACGAAGGCATCCGAATCGGTAATACAGCTCACATCAAAAGCGTTCAACCCTATCCAGAAGTCCTGCTCAAAATCAGCCAAGAAAAAGTAACTGAATCTGGTTTGTATGGACCGTTCAAGAAACAGCCAGCCGGAATTTCCGAACATGAATGGAAGCGGATTGTTGCCACGGCAACGGAGGTGATTAGCGATGCTGTCTTACCTGCCTTTAAACGTCTTTCCGAGTTCATGCGTGATGTGTACCTTCCGAATACGCGACCTGGAATTGGTGTTGGTAGCCTTCCCAATGGTCCGGCCATTTACGAGTCATATATTAAATTCCATACCGATCGTGACGTCACCGCTCAACAAATTTTGGACTTGGGTAAGAGTAACTTAAAAACTTTGTTGGCGAAACTCGACGAAGCTCAAAAAGGTGTCGGATACAAAGGCACTCGGCAAGAGTTCATTACGCATTTGAGAACTGATCCCAAATTTGGGTTTACTTCCAAGGAGGAAATGATGAAACATTACGAAGTGCAGAACGAGAGAATCATGAATTTACTACCGAAAATATTCAGTAAAATGCCGAAAATGAAACTAGTGTTAGTTGCGGCTCCACCAGAGGTAGAAAAAGAGTACGTATGCGGCGCTTATCTTGCCGGAAGTATTGAAAAAGACCGCCCGGGATATTTCGTACTAAACACTTACTTGCCTGCACACCGTAAGAGATACGATGTTCCCGGAATAATCTTGCACGAGGCTTTACCCGGTCATCATATACAACTGGCTCTCACTGCTGAATCCAACCAAAAGGATTACCGCAGATTTGCTGATGAGCTCCGGTATTGGGATTTACCGGCTCATGTCGGTATGAAGTCCGGTTACCACGAAGGATGGGCAACCTATGCGGAATTCCTCGGTCACGAGATAGGCTTATACGATGATCCGTACGATTATATCGGAAGTATATCCCGGGAATTGCAGCTGGCTTGTCGCTACGTGGTTGACATTGAAATGCATTTGAACGGTTGGTCTGTGGAAAAATGCAAAGATTTCATGATGAAAAATTGTGCGTGTGACGAGATGGATATAATCGCCGAGGTCGATCGATACATCTCGTTACCGGCTCAATCGATCAGCTATTTGTACGGTTGCGAGAAAATGAAAGAGTATCGCGCTAAAGCTGAAAAGATCCTGGGTGATCGGTTCGACGTACGGGTCTACCATGATATGATAGCCTCGCTTGGGGACGTGCCATTGTTTATCGTCGAGCACAAGGTGGATATTTACATTTCTGAGAGATGCCAAATACCTGCCTAAAATATGTTAATCTTTTATTACTTTTGTACATTCCTTGTGTGTATGTATGCATAGATATTTTAATAGCGAATTTATAAAGTGTTTTTTTTGACAGCCAATTATAAATATTTTTAACAAAAACTATTGATTTATCTTTTTCTAATCCTATGCTATCACCACCAGCCAAAGTATTTTCGAGTCAACCTCGTTTCGAGTCTTGAGACCTTATTTGGCATTTATGAAAGTGAAACAAAGAAAGACCCTGGGCGGAACGAGGTTGTTTTTGAGTATTTTTACCGTTAAGCGAAATATTGTCAAAATAACAATTCAGAATTTTGAGAAATTTTTCCATTTTTATTGTGTTTTCCAAGATTTAATAAAGAGTTTATCATATTGAAATTTAGCGCAAAGGACTCGTGTGTGTGCTGGAATTTTTTTTTATAACATCAAAGATCACTTACCTTAAGGGTAGACTAGTTTACTAGTCTCTATTTTAAGTCAGTCACAAACGTCCAAACTCCCTATTCGCGCAAACAGTATTTTGACACAAGATGGAGAGTGTTGACCAGGCTGAGATTTAGCTAAAAAAATAGATGGGTTTTTCTTGCTATGTACAGGTTAGTTTATGTCAATGTTTATATATACACAGTTACGGCGTTGCAGTTTATAAAACCCCGGCTAGTAAACTAGTCTACTTAAGGGAAGAAATTTTGGCGGGAAGAAAATTTGGCGGGTCATTGAATCCGCCAAATCCAGTGCAATTTGGCGGAATTAATTTTGGCGGACTTGAAAAATATTAAATCTTGCGGGAAATTAATTTTGGCGGTTCGCCGAATAAATGTATTAATTTTGGGAGGGGATTTAGATAAAATAGAATATAAACGCTGATTCTGGCGGATTCTATCGAAAAATCTAATTTGGCGGGAAGAAATTTTGGCGGTTCAAGAAAAATTTCATTTTTAGCGGGAAGAGATTTTGGCGGATTTTGGCGGATTTTTATCGAATCTGCCAAATCCGCCAAATTTTCTTCCCTCCAAAATTTCTTCCCTTAAGGTAACTTGTGCTAAACAAAACAATAAACACTAACTAACCACTGCGTATAATTTGATTCTGCTATAGAGACTAAATTAAGTTTCAAACACGATCTATATAATAAAAGCCGTATTCTCTTTGACTTTGTATCTTTGTACGCATTTCGAAATGGTAGCTGAGTTGTGTGTCTGTAGAGATATTTAAAACTCTCCTGGGAGTTCTAAACTAATCTAATTTTTTTTTAACGCGTCACGAGGGGGAATCAATTATAATGACTTCATAGTTAATCAACATTTTTTTTAAAACAGAATAATCTAACTCCCAAGGGGAATGATATCTTAATACATATGGGAAACATTTTAAAATTGGATAAGATGAGTTGAAATTGCTTGATGAAAGAAACGTAAATGTTTTGTAAAAAGAAATACCGTAGGGCGCTGAGATAGAAAAATACGTTTCAAGATAAAGTCCGAAGGGCGCATGTTAGATTCACTGCGAAAGCAGTCTCTTCAGCATCCTTGCGACGCTGGTTTACCAGCTAGTTTCTTTATAATATAGTAAAAAAAATCCAGTTGCGCCAAAATTTCTCCAAATAAGGTATTATCGAAAAATTTCCACAGCTTGTAACCTGTTTCAAAAATAAAGATGCTCTTACCAATTGCATCTCGCAAACAGAAAAATAATTGAATCTCAAATTTCATACCCGGCTATTCTCGTTTATTACCGCAGTCAAACAGGTTTTCTTTTGACCCGAAATAAAACAAACATAATTCATACTGGTGATTTTACTCTAGGTGATTATTGTGAAATGCATAAGTATTTGCGTGTGACAAAGTTAGATACCTCTTCTCGTTGCATAGCGTGAATTTCTAGGTTAGAAACTAATTATTGTGTTTATTCCATCATTCCATCCAGTGAACTTCCTCTAACCTCGTCTCCATACCCACACGCCTTTTCGGCCCCCTGTTTTAACACATTTGGTGTGGAAGCTTTTTTTACCAAAATTAATTAAAAAGTTTTCATGTGGCGGGAGGTAGATCTTAAACAATACATTGTAAAAATGAAAGTAACATAATGTTTAAAAAACAAAATTTAATGAGCGATTGAAATTTACTAAACAAAATAGTCAATACCTCTTTGTCTAGCGTGTGTGCTAGACATTGCTTTTGCTTAATATCTCAGTGAGTGTAACTACTACATCTATGGACATATTACCAAATAATTATGACCCATTGTTTTGTTTAATCTTTTCTGTATAAGAAACCAAGTACTGGCTACTTTGAGCTGTTTTGATAAACCATTGTCTATAGAGTGCTAAGACTACATTGTGCTAAGACTTTACTTTTGACTATGCTTATAGACATAGTAAAACATAATTACCTAACGATATGCTTTTTGGTGCAAGTCTAGCACTTTTGGGAGTGGATGAATATACTGAGAACCTATGATGAAAACACCGCTGCATAAATACATTACTTGATGTAACCGATTTGTTATGTTTTGAGACGCAAAGTAGACTTTAAAATACATCATAACCCCCCCGTATTATAGTCTGGTTCGCAGACCAGAAATTATTATCAATTAAATAATAAGAAATTCCTGTCTCTTTTTATTATTTTTAGTTGTCCCGGAATCTACTTGTAAACCAAACCCTCAAGTTTTCAAAAGATAATTGTAAAACCAGTTAAACCAATGAAGTAAGTCATACCTGCATTATAATAACGCTTACGTAGAAAGTCATAAAAGGGAGAACTTATAATGTAGCAGATAGAAGATCTAAACATAGACTTAGCTTGCTAGTCGGTTTAACAGCGTCACAATCGTGGCAAATTAGACGATTAGAACAATAGCAATTATGAAAATATTCAACAAGGTTATTCATAAATCTAAATCTTACAGAGAGTTTCTAACGGTCCGTGGATGAACTATAAAACCTTAAAAATAGTTTATATGCTCACTGCCTTTTCTAAAAAGGCAAGGGGAGTTTTGATTCGCAAAGTGTTGATCTAAAGGGAGTTCGAAACAAAAAGTAAGGATTTAATAAAATGATTAAATAACTGTTAGAAATATTTTTGTTGATATATATTAAAGAATGTGCCCGGGAAATAATTACAAATAATAACAAACTTTTAATGGGAATAAATAAGTAAATTACATTGCTTTACATTTTATACCGCATATACATATAATATCAATTTGAACTGTCCGTGTTACCTGATGGTATAACGTGAAAAAAAAAACGTGCAAAAATTGATCCATTTTTAGTTTATATAAACAAAGTTATTTGGAAGATCATTGTCCCAGTAGGCAATTTCGTCAAAAATCCACTTTGTAGGAGAGTGTTTTCTATTAAAACGCAAGACGTAATGAACGCAATTTCAATATAAAACACACTCCTGCGTAGAGGTGGTTATTTAGTGATTTTGCCGACTGGGTTCTTTGAAACATCGTACAATACATATAATTGCAAATTACATTTCTAATCATTAGGTGACCATGTTTTCGTAATCTTTTTGATAAACACTCGCATAGGTAGCTGTAACAAAATTAAATTACATGTTATATAGTACTGTAGTCGAGCTATCCTAGGAAAAAAATTAGCAATTTCCCCCTCTGGGGTATAGTGGCAACATATCTTTTAATGTGTAGGGACACGCTACCACTATGATGGTATTCCATTTAATATATAGAAATTTCAATTTTTGACTTGTGTTTATCGGTAGCAGTCTGAAGACTACCGAATCCTCATTAAAATAAAACATAACAGCACGATAATAATGGTTATTTTATGGATACAATGACAATATTTCTTTTGTCAAAATTTAACAAGACAGTATTCAAGTTTTTGTTTGAAATACAAAAAAGAAAATAGTGACATTACACGAGCAAATAAGAAAATTTTAAGAATAGAGCCAAACTACTGTACTTACTTTTTCCACACTGCCTCATTTCAACTGTATTGGAACCCAATACTTGAGCTTCATACTCAATCAACTGTTCCCAGAAACCGCGATTCGGTCTAACAAATGTCCTTTTAGCCTTCACCAAATCATGAGCTTCTCTTAATGATATTTTTTCGTGCTTCATCAGGTATGCCAAAACTAAAGATGGACCTCTAAATGTGAAAATTAAAACAATTTAGGCGAAAGTTTACTTTGAATACCTTTGAACATTATAGGGAAATCAAACAATCCACTTTAATAAAAAACTGATTCGATTTTTTATAAAATTTAAAGGAGATTTTTTTGCGTACACCAGTTTTAGCGCACGTTTTAAATCAAAATGCTAGGTAAGTCCTTGGTACTGACAACAGAAACTAGTAGAAAGTTTCATAGACTTTCTTCAAGTTAAATATTGAGAAATACAGTTTATAGTTAGTTATAATAACTGTCACAAAGAAACTAACCTACTAATTCCTCCAATGCAATGGACATATATCTTACCATCTTTTTCTTTTTCTGTACCTTAAAAAAATACAGAAATATTACATGTAAAAGACTTATCATCAACTTTTTTGTTAAGCCAAAATCTTGCTTATAGTAGTTGTTAGCAGACTCTTCTGTGACTTGCAACTTAACACTCAACATACAAAAGGACAATAAAAGAAACACTTAGCAACACATCAGGCATGTTTGATATGTTTGATATTAAAAGACTTTAGAAACAATAAGTGAGGGTAAGGGTAACAGTATCGACCAAATTTGAAAGGTACTATATCTTAGAAAAAAACAGGAAATCAGTTCTTGGGACTAATATTTGTGTGTATTTAATTTTGTGAATGCCCCTAAAATGTTTATTAAAACTCTTATAAAATCTGAAGAAAATCAAGAAAATTGTAACTTTCTGTGCATTCAATTTCTAGAAAAGGCACTAAAACTCGATTAAATCATGAAATTTAATTCATACTCGGTGTATCTAAGGCTGGGAGCTGTTTTTGTATGATCCTTAGTTTTCGTTTATTTCCTAATAAGCTAATTATTTACCGAAAGTTAAGAACGTATTGTTAGAATATTTCCGAGGATTGGAAATTTTTTTAATATGCACTCTCTGTCTGTGGTAAAAAAGTGTAGTTTGATATTACAAAACTCAGATTAAAAACATATTGGCTCTTGGATGGAGGGTTCAGAAAGAAACATAAAGAAAAATATTTGAAAAGAGATATTTTCTATTATGAAAATTCAATAGAAAATTTTTAAACAAAACTGTTTCTATTATAAGTAGATTAGTTAATACTTTCTTTATGTTTTATTTAACCTTAAAAGGTCATGTACTAATCCAAGGTATATTCTTTATTTTAACAGCATCTGTCAGAATTCTTACTTACTTATTAAATCAGCAACTTTATCAAAATGTTGTTTCAAGTTGTACTTTGGATTGTCGCTGGCATCAATTTTGTGTTGTTTAACGCAACATTTGTCAGTCATGGGATGGTCTCCGGCAGCTGTGAAAATAAAAACATATGTTGTTGTATATAATGGTTGTTTTTTTGTTCATATAGCCAGTGTTTAAAAATCTTTTAATCTACAAACTATAATGCTTTATCTAACTAGCAGCTAACTAATATTTTGTGTGATGTTATCTTATTTATGTAATTTTTATAGAGAATCAATAAAATTATTTCAACAATCTGACTACTGTATATATATATGCAGCCTTTGATAAATTGAGAGGTCCAATTTATAATGACTTAGAATATTTAATAACGGTTTGAAAAATTGTTATTAAAAGATAAGATTGAAAAAATCTGAAAAAATTCAACTCTATATATATTTAAAAACCTTTCAAGCAATTAAATCAAGTGTCAGCGTATATAATATTTACAAAATGCAAAATAAAGTTCCTAAACAGCAAGAGACAAAACTATTACCATCCATCTTGAATTAATTAATTATTACCATTCACTACGAATGTTATGCCATTATCAGTTAAATACTTTGATGTTCTACCAGCTGCACTACCCAAAAATAAATAGGGTCTAACTTCGGCGACAGAATTCATTACAAAATTATCAAATGTAGTGCTTTCCTCTGCACAGATTCCTGGGCTTTACTGTTAAAAAATGTTCACGATTCATCCTGTCGGCCTGTTCTTGTTTTGTTGTTTATTGAGAGCGCATTCACTTTCGCTTTTGATTCTTTAAAATTGAGGACCATATAATATCGTCTTGATTACGTAATAGAATTATTTTTAATACAATTAAATCTAATAAACTAAAATTTTATTATTTAAAAGAAAGAACCTAAACTGTTTCTATTTTTTTCAATTCATAGAAATGAAGAGTATAACTTATAACTCCAGTCCTGACATTTTATTCTAAACTTACGAGTTTCATTTTGAGATAAAGTAACTTATGGCACTCCATAGAATTCAAAATGGCGACTTCCCTTGTGCAGCAGGATCTCGATCCGCTCTTCTCAAAAGCTTTACGTTTATTACGTTCGAAAGAATTGGATTCAACTAAACAACTAAAGATTCTTGTCCAGGATTATCGTGATAAAGTGCTTGGTGTAAGCAATAAGAAGGTTAGTCATTATGTGTTGTCTTAATGGGAGATTATTCTCCCAATCGCGATATGTCTGCCCACCAGCTGTGCAACCCGCCACCACGCGCACCACACACACGACACACATTCATTTTATCATATGTGTATGGTTTTTGGGCAATAATCATGGCATTTGTGCCATTTAATTTACTTGAACAGAAACAGACTAAAATTCCAAGTATTTTAACCGGATAAACTAAAAAGTTTCCATGGGTTCTCCCCACGAGTGAGGTAGATTTAGGCCATTATAGGGACCATCCAAACTCAAAGTGCCACGCTTAACGTTGATTCAACATTAAGGGGGGGCTAGTGGTCTATATAGACAATTTTCGCATGGCGACACCATTTGTCCCCTTTCACTTTCAAACCAACGACAAACAAATGTACGGAAAGGATAATCTACTTGTGACAGCACAACGTCTCACGGGTGTTTCGTTCTGTTGTTTTCGTCGGTTGAGTTTTGCCGTAAATTGTCAAACAACAGAGAAAAAAAAAAATGGCGTCAAATATGGCGTGGAAAAAAAAAAAAAGTTGTCTGTTTAAAAAACATTATAACTTCATAGATATTTATTCTATTTAATAAAGTTTTATACCATTTAATAGCTCTTTCTTTTGTTGATACGATGATACAATCTTTTTAATGTGAACGTTATG
>JAYRBV010029948.1:0-10038 GCA_036023255.1 Mitrocomella polydiademata
AGGGGAAAATTAGGCCAAATTTTTCAAGAACATTGGTCAAAGATTCAAGTTTAAGGCTGTTTTAGAGGCTTGAATATTAAAAAATTTCTTCGTCGCCCAACCATGGTGGGCGACATTTTTTCCACTACCTTAACTTTAATAGACCGCGCGGGCAAAATATATATAATTTTAAAGTTGCAACTTAGTTAAGAAAAATCGTCTATCCGCCCCTGCTAAAGATATCTAAATTCTGTTTTTTTCTTATTTTCTTAGAGAGCGTTGATCTAGCTACTGAACTGTGTACGAGTAAGGTGTTTGTCGAGAAAGTTGTTGAGCTGTCAAAAACTTCCGTCGTTTCATCAGTCCCCGCAGAATGTCAACGTTTACTAGCAGCAATCATCAAATATAGCAGTGCTGAAGGTAATAATAAAATTAACATGCTTCGTTAACAGACGCACATTAAAAAATTATTTACTACGTCCTAGCCTGGATACAATGCTCCCCGTCTAAAACTTCTTTCACTATTCGAGTTGCGAAGCGGACGAGGGCATGGAGGATCTTCTTAATCATGCAGCAGAAAACTAATGCTTAATTTATGAACGTAATCACGATAATTCACGTTATGTCATTGCTTGTTCGCATAAAGTATAAAATATCAACTTTCTTCCTTGATTAACTTCTCTCTTTCTCTCTTCTGGTAGCTCCAATTCGTGCAGTATTATCTTACAATACTTTAGAAGTAGTTTTGGAATTATTACCGTCAGAGCATACTATAATGCAGAGTGAAGGTCTTATCTGCCTCATTATCATTGCTGCTAATATAAAGGGTAAGTACGTTTTGCAAATCCAATCTGATTTTGATATTGTGGTAGGTAAACGAATAAATCGTGTAAATCTTCGTATAAACTTTAGTTTTAGTTTAGTTTAGATATTTTTATCTAGTACCTCTTAGGGAAGGGGCGTTTAATAAAGAGGGGGCGTTAATTTAATATTTTGGATTTTAGGGGGGGGGGGCGTTTATTGGAGGATTTACGTTATTTTTAAAAATAAACTGATGTGAGTATATATTGATATTGAAGAAGCAGAACTGAGTATATGACTCGAGACTAGGAGAGTGCTCTGGTAACTGCCACATGATAAGGATCTGGAATTAACTTTCTCTTAAACCATTATATACAGTATGATACAATGATATTCTCTATAAATTAAATTTTCTAGATTGTACGGCAACGTTCAAAGAGAATCAGTGCATAGAAAAAGTGTTTACGTTATTGAAGAAACCTGAAATTCAACCACAAACTTTGTTTAATGGTCTCACGTGTGTGCAAGCCTTTATGTCCATGGGTAAGGAGGCTATTTATATATTATTGCTATGATACGCAGTCTTGAGCAGAAAAAGTATTCTACCGAATTGAAAATGTGCCATATATTTATGACCGCAAAAAAAAGTATACAAGTTTAATGTAATATCCTTAAAATTACTTTTATCAAAAATTAACTGGATATGTACAAGAGAAAAGGCTAACCTAAAATTTACGTCGCTTTTAATCTTCACCACTTTTTCTATGGCCCAAGAAAATTCTTTTTTTACAGTAGTTGAATTGTTCCCACAAAGAGTGAAGCTAAATTTTTTGCTATTTTGTTAAAGTCAAAACGAGGCAAGATTCGTTTATTTCTTTATAAGAACTGAATTCTGAAAAGGGTTATCGAACACTTTTTCTTAAAACCTGTTATCTTTCTTACAGCTGATGGTAAAGATCTACTTAACACCAATGGCGTGGACGAGGTACTGGAAAAACTGAAGAATCACCCCGAAGATATCATCAAGAACAAAGCAGTAGAAACCAACGAGCTGCTAGCCTCGCTATAATCTTTAAAAAAAGTAGAACTTTACAAAGAAGAGAAGTGACCTCGCTCAGTCGTCCAAAAATTATCACTGCACTACTCAAAAGCAATTCCTCGGCAATGTCCGGTATCAACAAGTAATGAGTTATACACGTTTATCTATCACCGGAGCACCGGCTACCATTTTTCATACATTGTTGAGCAAAACAATGTCCGGTAATGTAAGGTAGCCCCTTCTTGGTTCATGTCGCTTTTGTGAAATTGCTGCCAAATTTTTCGAATGGTGTATTTTGTTTCTTATATAAGGCATATAGGCGTAGAACTTTTATAACAAATAATTTCGATTACAGTAGGGAAATAGACTTGATCGACTTAAAAAAAACTTTTTTTTTATTTTTCAATTTCCAATTTTGTCCCAAATGTATCAGTATTTGGTACTGAAAGTGGATGACGTAATAACTCTTAAGATTTGTGCACAATGCACTAGAGTCAAGTGACTTTATTCGTCCAGTTCTTGATAAGAAAATCCCGGTCAATTTCGGAAAAAGTTGATTCGTCATATTTTTTACGCGCGGGCATAAAAATGAATTTGAAAGCTCAATTCTAAATTTTTTATTGAAGCAGCGCAAGCGAATAAGTCTTTAAAACACCCTCGTGGACTTTTTTAACGTCGCGATACGGCAGTTTTGAAGCGCATCGCACGGAAGCAAGCGGAACAATTTACAAGCGATCCAATCAGGTTTCTCATAAGATTTTTAATGAAATCTGATTGGTTAAAATCGCGATCCAAACACCAGCAGCACCGCGAGCCAGACATCCAACAACACCGCGATCCAGCTTTCGAATATTATTGGCATGGAAAAGTGAAGATGGAAGAGATGATGGATGGATTTTTTAGCCAGATTTCTTTTGGTATTTTAGAATGAATCTTTTCACCAGATTTGTCTGTTTTACTGAAACTGTAAGAGCTTTAGCTTGATTTGAAATGGGGAGGAGAAGAAAGCAAAGGATATTATAATACCTTTGTTTTGAGATTATAGATTAGATGGGCAATTGAGGTAGTTAATACCAGTAATACTGTTTATTGTTTGGATGGTGGGCAGTTTACTATACCTAAAGTTTATATTTAATGCATAAAAACATTAACTTTAATGAAGTTTGCCTTATTAGCTGAAATTAGTGCGTTAGTCCTATCCATGTGTGTCACAACGTCAACGGTTGACAACCCAGTTTGTTTTGGGGTGTATGCAGGTGGCAGTGTTGTCATTTTCTTATCTTTCATCCGTAAGTGTTGTTATTCTAGTATCCTGGGTTCAAATTTGAACCCAAAAAGGGCAGAAAGGCTTATGATATGCTTATTTCAATCTTGATGGTGCAGGAAATTTAGATTTTGGTAGAAAGCTATCGTAAGCTGCTGCTGTCTTGCTAGTGGAAGTTTTCTTGTTGTTTTAAATACCTATAGTTCAATGAAATTAAGACGTTTATTAATCGCAAAAAAAGTTAAACTCGCACTTTCGAACATAAGTCCACGCGAAATTGTTAAATGTCAAGATTCGCGGAATTTTTAAGGTATTTGTATAATTATGTACCCCAGTAACACTCCTTTGATTTCATGTTTTAGTAATTTTGCCCACTTGGATCATTATTATGCGCCTGCTGTAATGCGCCCTTTTTCTCTGTATTTTCATTTCGCCGTTCCACAAGGAGAAATGTAAATGGAACGATCTGTTTATAATTTAAAAAACATTAGTATTGGATCCTTGTATTCATTAGTTTTTTACGTCTTGAGATTTCGCCGTTCCACAAGGAGAAATATTTTGGTAGAACGATCTGTTTATAATTTTAAAAACATTAGTATTGGATCCTTGTAATCATTAGTTTTTTTACGTCTTGAGATTTTGACCATATTTAGCGATAGTTAAGATGCCATTTAATTTTATGTATAAAAATATGGTTTATACTAGCCATTAGAGGATTACCGATTACCTTTTCGTACTGTTTTGTTCTAATTTTTCCCATATTTTTTCCTTTTAAACACGTCACTAGTACCTTATTTATGCAATTATAAGCCACATCTTTTAAATAAAGAGAGCATATGTCTGTATGGTACCCAGCGTCGCAAGGATGCTGAAGAGACACTGCTTCGCAGAGTTATAGTTTGGTACGCCCTTCGGGCTTCCACCAGAAAATCTGAACTCACATCATCCATTCAAATTACCGCTGCGAAAAATAAAAATAATTTTTGTTTCCTAAATGTTTATAAATGCTTTATAAAGCATGGGTATCAGAAACTTTCACTCAAATAAAAACTGAGAATAAGCGAAAACATTATATCAATCATGTTTTTGTAAACACAGAAAAAAAAGAAAAAAATGATTTTAGCGGTCTCAAAATAGAGACGTCAAAATTTTAACTTGAAAAGTAAACCAACGTTATTAATTCTTTTAACCCAGTTCAAATGAAAATGTTCCAAAATGAAAATGTGCCAAATTTAAAATCAATCGCAACAGTTTTCAGTTAGCTTTGAGGTATATTTCCTTCATTACAAAGTTACGCAGGTCTCAAACCTCTATAATAATTGACCTGCAATTTTTACAAATAGTCAGAATGAATTTCATCAGGAAAAGTATATTAGGCTCACTATAAGCTTTTTATTTATATTTTTGAGCTCATCTGAGCACTGAGTGGTCCAGTATCTTATTATTGAATGAAAGGTTCTTCATTGTTGCCTGGACTATGACCATAAAAAGAGGAAAAAAACATGAGCAAATAATGCGCAACTTTAAAGTATTTTCTTCTTTCCCTGTTTGTATGTTTGGTTCTACACCAGATATCAGTTCACATCCAAAACATTATATAATCAAAATGAATGCAGACAGAAAGGTTCAAACCCTTTGTTTGCAGTTATGAAAACCCTATATACTTTGTTTTGTTTACACGCCGAGAAAGCATAAACATTGGAAAAAACTGTACAAAAACTGCAAGAATAAAATCCATGCAATATCACAAGATCACTTCCATAATTCTACCACAGACAGACTTGACTTCTGGATCTTGAACGTTGTATATATTATGATCCGCTGCTCTATATCTACAAATCATTTCGGCTTACCCTAGGTGTTACAGATTGTAATGTTATGGAGATAACACCTTGTAGGCGATTGCACCATAACATATCAGATTTATTGCTTCCATAACATTACAATCTGTAGCCGTGAAGAGAGCCGGAAACCTTTAGTTGAAGTTCTTGTCGGGGGAAGGGGGTAAGGTTTGTAAAAATGCCGTAGGGAAAGCTCACATAAAATCAAAACAAAACCCCCGGAAATTTTTGTTTCCTCGCTACTGGGGATACCATTAATGCGTACATACATAGAGAATACGGCTTTTATTATATAGAAGATATTTTCAAGTATGTTTATATCTCAAAATGTCTCTCACACATGCTGTAATTCATTTGATAGGGAAAACAAAGTTCCAATGTTCTTCATACCAGTAAAAGTAAGAAGACAAAATATGGTCTATCAGAAGAACAGACAAACGAAATGATGAGTGAAGAAAGAGAGGTATAAAAAACAAGCTCTATACATTACATTCACTTCAAAGATGAAATATTTCAAAACTGTTTACCATTTTGTGGAGCTGTGGTTAGGATGCTCAATGCTAAGGAGCTCAAGTGCACCTTATAGGTTACAGTGGTGAGGATAACCTCCCATTGCTAATCTCATAGGTTGTTTCTCAACGTTGGGAGGACCCTTATTGATAAAACAGTATACTTATTACTGAAGAAGCTATCCTGGGTAAACATTCGTAAACAATAAGTCTCTCCATCTTTTCTTTAGGAAAGTCCACATATACAACAGCGATCCAGTTCAATCAGAAGATCTCTTGAATCTGAAGAACTAGGTATGTTTGTTATGTTCTCTCTATGATGAAATGAGGAAGTTAGTAATTCTTATATGATTCAGGCAAGGACTACTTAAGAAAAACCTAAACCATTGAAATATTTCACTTTCGATTTTCTTAGAACATGCAGTGAATCATGTTAAGGACACTCTAGCCAAATACAAGAAAGAAAACAAAAAACAAAAAGTAATATTTACCCCGGATACATCACAAATTGAATGTGACGGAGAAGAAATAAACTATGAAACTCCACTTAAACAAAACGCTACTTTACAAGAATTGAAATCTCATAGCACGGCATTGAAATCTTTAAAGGTAAGTCCTTTGAAATTTTCCAATATTTTCTTTCCTATGTTAGATCTGTGCAAAAGGTAGGTAAATGAATCATGGTTTGAATTCAAATGTGTGAAGTGCCATATACCTCAGTTTTTCAAAATTATTCATTCAAATTTTGAGATTTATAATAATACTAGTTGCCTGAGTGGTTATTTGAGATATTTTGAAGATATTTCAAGGTATTTCAAGTTTTTAACATGTAACTTGATGAACTTTTAGAACTTTTCATGTCTAAATATTTGACTGTAATTTTAGCTATTTCTTCTATTAGAGTCCATATAAGAAGATATTTCATTCATTTCCATCTAATCTTGCTTGTGGCTCGGTTGAAAAACGTCGTAAACATCCAGTCTACTTCACAGCTAAGATAGACGTCGATGATATTCAGGTATTAACAATAGCTGACTTATTAGCTTCCAAATCCTCTGATTTTTCAGGTAAGTTTGCGAATCCGTGGCAGAGCGGTTAAGGCGTCGCAGGATCCAAGTTTCAACCCTGATGCCTTTCAGTTGTGAAAAATGTCAATTACTGCTACTTTGTTGTAAGTGTTTCGCAAGGCTTGGTTATGTTCAAATATTATATAACTGTATTCCTTTCAGAGTCATCGTGAAGAATATGGTGACCGTGGCGCCTCATTGAAAGCATTCAGACTTGACCAAGAAGAAGCTAAGCAACGTGTCGATAGTATTTTTGGAGATGACGAAGTTGACTTCCAAAAAGATGCATCAAAAGGTACCATAACTTCTCATGGAAGTTGCTTCTTGGCGAAACCAAAACTTTGCTGTTACTTGCCCTGTAAACTTAAATATATCTCATTGCTCTTTAGGCTCTACTCTTGCAACTGTACCCAGTATTGCTTCAACATTCGCTGCTGCTCCTTCAACTTCATCAGTTCTGTCAATCCTCAAACCACCACTGACCACCGTACCTGGCACAACATCTGCAGAAAATATAACAACTACAGCTTCAATAAATTTCAATTTCTCCACAGCTGCTCCATTATCAACATCAACCACCACCTCCATCGCCTCCGTGGCTCTACCACCTGGCTATACCACTGCCACCACTGACCCCATCAAAACAGAGAAAAAGACAACACCTAAAAAGGTCAGTTTTGCACTGCCAACAAGTACTACTGCTACAACGGTACCATTGCTTAGCACGTTTGCCAACCCGACACCGACTGCTTCATCGATCAACTTCATCAACCCTTCAACTAGTGTTGCGACTACTTCTGCTGGAACTACCGCTAGTGGCTTCTCTTTCGGTGGACCAACCAACAATGCTCCTATTGTAAGCTCTGCTGGACCAGGCTTTTCTTTTGGAGCACCAAGCACCGCCACAACCACCACAAGTGGTTTTAATCTTACTGCAATCTCAAAACCACCTCAAAACATCGCAACAGCTAACATATCATTAACAGCATCTTCTTCAACCATTGGAAACAAACAACAACAACAACAACAACAACCAATCGCAGCTGTGACAAGTGTACAATCCGCACAATCCTTATTTGCACCTTCTAATCCCATTACCACCACCAACGTTTGTGCTTCTGCAAATTTATTTACTGGATTTCAAACATTACCACAAACGACTACTGCAGCAGCTTCTCTGCCATCTTTCAATAATATTTCGTCGACTGCAGGTATCAACTTTGGTATTTCTAACAAACTTGCTCTACCAACAGCTGGACTGTTAAATGCAAATATCGCTTCCACTACAACAAACAATATATTCGGTGCTCCGCCACCATCCTATAATAGCAGTGTAACAACCACTAATTCCATACCAGTTCCTTCTTTCTCTCTGGGGTTGACCAATAAGACAGCAGCTATACCGGCAAATATCTTCGGAGCTCCAGCACCAATATCTCAACCTTCAGCACAACAACCGCCGGCTAACTTATTTGGAGCACCTAGTAAAACTACTGTCACCGGGTCTGGATTCCCATTCAATCCTACTGTGGCAACAACTTCAGCAGCTACCAGTAGCACTGGCTTCAATTTTGGTACCGCAGCTCCTGCTGCCACAAAAACTGCACAACCGAGTGTGTTTGGGGCGCCTCCACCTTCAGCGCTAAGTGTTTTTGGGAATGCACCAACCTCTCAAATTTCATTTGGCGCTCCACCAGCCAGCTCTACTTCGTTCGGAGCACAATCAACCAGCTCTACAGCTGGTAGTGTTTTCGGTAATACTGCAGCTAATCAGAACATGTTCGGTGCCCCTACCACTAGTTCCAATACAGCAGCAACGATGTTTAAACCAACAGGTCCGAGTTCTGGATTTAATTTTGGTACTACTTCAACCGCGACTACCAAACCAGGTTTTTCTTTTGGTGCATCGTCAGCAACAACAACAACAGCCTCAGGTTCGATATTTGGACAGGCAACAACTGCTGCAGCCTCTGTCTTTGGTCAACCGGCACCAGCCGCAGCAGCTCCATCAGGTTTCGGTCAGTCAACAACAACAGCTTCAGTGTTTGGACAACCTGCTGCAACAAGTGCTGTACCTGCATTCGGACAAGCATCCTCTACTGCAGCTTCCATTTTCGGACAACCGTCCAACGCGAGCAGTAGTAACGTTTTTGGAGCACCACCTGCAGCTTCGGCACCTATATTCGGTGCTCCCTCAGCTGCACCTACCCCATTTGGGAGTAACAATAAAACAGCTTCTTCCGTCTTTGGTGCTCCTAGTAACACGGCACCAGCGGCAAATCCCTTTGGTCAATCTACGCAGCAATCAAACTTCAATAACTTCAATGCTTCCGTAAAACCTGGTTCCGGTTTCGGTACGTGAAATTTTTTATTTAATTAATATTATAGAATTACAATTCACAGGCATAAAATACCTCTATGAAAATAAATTGCAAAATAAATCGAAAGGGAAAAGGAAAAGACTTTTAACCACAAATGGATTTTCGCGTAAATAATTGTGTTTTGCGGGAATCAAAAAGAAACACTTTTCGGAAATCTTCTTATAACATGGTTCATGAGAATAAAACTCGAATTTGGTAAAAGAAAAACATACGAAAGGGCTACAATTTCTTCCTCTAAAGTATTGTTTTTAAGGCTCATCTTTCAATTCTAGGAGCAGCATCATCTACTTCGAACAATGCCTTTGGTACACCAGCTAAACCATCCTTCAACTTTGGAGGTGACCAGTCTAGTGTTCCTAGTTTCGGGGCTACACCATCAGCACCCTCATTCGGAACACCTCAACCGCCCTCGTTTGGAACACCTCAAGCATCAACGTTTGGTGCCCCACCCGCTTTCAACGCGCCCAATGCAGGAGGCAGTGGCTTCACAATTGGAGCGGGCGGCGGAAACCAACCGCGGACGACGCAGCGTGCAAGAAGAAGACTTCGTAAATAAAATTGTGAAATGCGTATAAGCTTCATGCTGTGGTGGATAACAGTTGTTTTTTATGGCACAAAAGTCAGTGCAACGCCTGCAAACAAAACTATTGAAAGGATGTTTAATTGGCAGTTAGTCCATGGATGTCCCCCGGAAGGAACAAAAACAAGTAAAGAAATAAAAAAGAAACTTTTTAACACTAAAATTCTAACTATAACAATTTTTTTTTACAGATTGTCTCTTTGTAATTTGTTAACCGAGAAATGTAAACTGTTTAAATGTACGGCACATCTTTGATGCCCTCTGGGAATTGGTTTTATATTTATGCGTAATAGTAATGAATATCGAACCATTTACTTAATCTTAATTTTCATCTTCAACCTTTTAAAAGTTATGTGTGTTGGTTGGCTACCAGAAAAAGTGCATTTTAAGGTATTTTATTTCAACAAAGTTACAGGGGGAAAAATCTAACGAATTGATAAAATGACAATCTGTATGTGTTTTAAATGCATAATCTTATCTTAAGGCTAGGTTACATAGCCGTTTTTTTCTTTCGAAATGTTTGGAAGATTTCTTTCGAAATGTTTAAAAGATTTATTTAAAGTCTTTTTTTTCTTTA
>JAYRBV010029959.1:0-10038 GCA_036023255.1 Mitrocomella polydiademata
CAAGATGGCAGAGCAAGATATGGCTAGTTATAGTTCTCATACTTATAATTCACAACAACATCACAGCATTTCGAAGTAGTTTTTTGCCCATCAAACTGCGCAGAGGACTGGGGATATAAACAACAATACGTCACACGCAACCCGTCTATAGAAACCAGCTTAGAAAAGAGAGTGTACTACATTAGTTTGTGTGACACAATAATGACGACATTACTGTATGAATTTGCAGGCCTTGTTTGTAACACTTTTGTTAACGGAGTGTCCAAACAGAAAATTGAAATAAATCCTACAAATTGATTAAAAATGAACACATATATATAGAAAAAACTGACTGAAAAATTGACTTGTTGAGTCATGTTTGACATTTGCATGAATGATGATGATGAAAAACTTAAAATCTGACTTAAATAGTGCCATAAAATGAATTCCCTAATGACTTTATACATACATAAAAACTATATTGAAATAGCATATCTATGCTTTATGCTTTAAAGCAATTTTAAATTAATTTTAAGAAAAATGAGACCTAAGGTAACGGAAGCCAGCAAAATCCAAAAATCCTTGAATTATTCTCAGTAGTTTAGTTTTCTTCATAACTCTCTGATGCTAAATTAAAGAGCCACTTATTAGGAGGATACAGCGAACATATAGTACTTTTTCTCTCTATTTCTTTCTTTCTCCAAATTTGTATTTAGACCTCAAAATCCAATGAAAGTTGAAAAACTTATAAACCCCCAATACAGGAGGTTTCCCGTGACTGTCTTAAACAGATTTTAAAGTAATTTTTTTTTCAAATTTTCATTCAGAGTGAAAACATTACATCAATTGGTGATTTCAACCTTGAAAGGTATGTATACTTTTAATCGCTTTGAAAACTATATTTGTTTCTCAGAAAACCAGTTTTCATACAAATTATTTATATGATTAAGAAATGTTTATCTAAAAAAGATAAGAGGAGTGTTTGTCGGTTGATCCACATCCTTATGAATACCGTTTGAAAATGATTTTTGCCACAATTTTTTCCTAGAAAATGGTACTCGTCAGGTTCACAAAAAACCAAACTCTAGAGAGTAGTTTCCAAAAATGATATTTTTAGCCATATTAGAGTTTTATTTTCATCGTCGAAACTTACCTTTATTCTTTATTTGGAGAAATTTTCACGGTTGAGCAAAAAAATAATTTTCGTTTTGATTTATTTTTGCGGTGGAGCCAAAAAATAATTTTCACTGGGTTTTACTTTTGTGGTTGGGGCCAAAATATAATTTTCGTGAATATTTCTCCCAATAAAGTATATATATTTATACATAGAAGAATGAAAAAAAATTGGCAATACTGTTAATGATTTATGATTTTTTCTAAATGATTCTATTTTTTAAGCATGCCACAGAATACCATTCATGTCAGCCCTCCTCGACTTCCAACTTCTGATTTCTTACTGAAGAAATATTCTCCTTCAAGTCAACCTATGGGTGCTTTTCATCCTGGAATCCAAGATTTTTCTGGCCAACCTCTGCCAAACGGGACCTCTGTGGAGTCAATCATGAAAAACTATCAACAGCATATTGAAAATTTACAGCGCAAATTGCGCATTACAACTGACATGTGTACTGAACAAGAGATAAATTACAAAAATGGCTTCAAGGATTTAGAATTGAAGTTTCGCAGAATGCTTAGTCAAAGAGATGAATTTATTAAATTAAGGTAAAATCGCCAGAAAAGAATTCACTGGGGCTGGATTTGAATGATTGTTTGTTTGCTATTACAGCCAATTAAAGAGAGTTATGATGTTTGTTTGTCGTCTCTAAATAAAATAAAACCGTTTGTTTGGAAGAAAAAAAATTCCCTTTGAATAAATACCTTAGTATCGATTGTGTTTCCTTCGTAGGATTCATATTTTCTGAAAGAAATTAAAGTTTGCAATGTAAATAAAATTTTTTCAGTCAGGTCCTTCTTAGTAAAGTCAGTCGGTTGACAGCAGACAATCATTAAAGTTCGGCCTTCTTGGGGCATTTTTTGATTTAATATAGACATGCATTTTGTTTGAGATGCAACTAATTATTCCATTCTTTTTTTATTCTTTTTTACAGGGAGTCAGAATCAAACAATCAGCAACAGTTAATAAACCATCTTCAGGTAGCTCTGGAGAAATTTGAAAAGGATAAACTTTCAACTGAAACAGTCATTACAGAACTCAACAAAAACTCAAACGAGAAGCAGGATGAAGTAGAATCTTTATCACAAGAACTAACCTTGTTCAAGAAAAATTTCAAAAGTATATCTGTTGTTCTCCTACCTGATTTTAGGAAGCTTGCTAACGAGAGCATTGAAGATTTTAGTGAACTAACTATAAACAGTGTTGCAACAGTGCTGGAAAAAGTTTTACTTCTTCATATCAAACACGAGGAAATGCTACGGTTTCAAATTCAAAGTCTTGAAAACCAGATTAAGGATCATGATAAAGTTAGTGATGAAAGATTGAATTATGAAAAGAAGTTTGTTGAAATTCAACACCAAGGGCAGAAGAATAATTATGTCTCAAGTATTGAGGCAAAGGACAAAGAAATTATTTCCCTAAATGCAAAATTGAGAGGACTAGAGTCTAAACTTCAAAACATGCAAAAGAAATTCAAAGAAGAAATTATTAGATACAAGGCAAATATGGAAGAAAAAAAGAAGAACACTGATATGAAGTATCAAAGAATCTACGATGAAAAAGAAAAACATCTACTGGGTTTAACCAAACTGCGGACTGAATTTAATGCAACAGCTAAATCAAATGAAAGTTTGAAAATTGAGGTTGAAATTTTAAAGCAAAACTTTAATAAAGACAATAAAAACATCAGTGAAAATGCCCATAAACTTGTTCACATAGAAAGAGAGAATGTAGAGTTGAAACAGCAAGTTAGAGATATGAAAGAAGCTCACCAACAAAATAAAATACAAGCAAAAATGGCATTTGACGGATTGGAAAAGAAGCTAAAAGAAAAAGAACACGAGATAAAGAATGTACATGAGAATGAGCAAAACCTCAAAGAACGGTTAGAAACATTGAAATCTGAGGTAGAAAACACTGTCAGAGAAGAAGAAAAACTTATTTATGAAAACAAAATAGAGGAAATAAATAAGGTAATTGAAAAGCACAAAGCCGTCTTAGAAAATGCAAACCTCGATTTAGAACGTAAAAATCATATTGTAAATACAAACCAAAATAAAATCAACGATTTACAGAATGAAGTCTCCGATCTTCAGCTTCAGACTCACAATTTAAAGCAGAACAACAACCAACTAAAGTCTACAGTCGCCCAACGAGACAGTCGAATAATAGATTTGCAGCTGAAGATGTCACACGCGAAGGACAAATTGAAATACTCTGGTGAAGAGCAAACGAATCGGTCAAAAGCACTGGAAAGTGCACAAAAAATGAACATTGATTTCCAAGAAAAAATCAAAATTTATGGAAGAGAAAAGGAAGACTTGCGACAGTCCTATGAAATTCTCAAGCAGCAGTATACCTCCCTACAACAAGAACTTAACAAGCTATTAGGTGCTATGAGTGAAAAAAACTTAGAGATAGGAAACATAAAGAAGGAAAGAAAAGCTGTCGCTAGGAAGCTAAAAGAAAAAAACGATGCTGTGATATTGAAACAAAGGAAGATTGACCAGGCTTCTGTACAAATTAAGGAATTGCATCAAAGTAATGCTAAAATACACAAACTTTGTGAAGATCTTATGAACAAGAATTCATCACTCTCCAAAAACATCAATGTCATCGAAGAAGAAAAGAAGACATTTGAGCAACTTTTATCAGAAAAAGAAGATATTAAGGATAAAGAGATCAGTGGTTTGCTGAGCCGACTCCAGGGATCAGAAGCCGATATCATGAAGTTGAAGAAGGTCTTGAAGAGATACAAAATGTCTGATTCAAGCGGTATATAAACTTTCATTCAATTTTTTTCCTTTTGAAAATACCAGAAGAATATTATGTCAAACTAGCGGTATTAGGTGGTGGGTGCTTATCAGTGGTTCAACGACCCTCTACTTATAACATTCACATCAGGGCAGAAGTTTGGCAATGATTTTCACACACTGCTCTATAATATTGATGACTGATTTTTAGAATAAAAAAAAATTAAGGATATAACAGGAATCTTATAATATTATGATTTAGGTGTGAAAATGGCCAGCATAACGCAAAAAGTGGTAACAAAACAAAGAACTGAAGTAGATAACTTCAAAACAAAGTAGGTTCTCAACATATTTAGTGATTGTCTGCTTGTAAACATACTGTATTTTTCTTGTGTTAAAGCTCTTTTATTTAACTATAAACGTATACTTTATACAGGTATGCAAAACATAATTTATCATGGGTGGTGTTTTTCCTCATTGTTTAGGGTAGGATGGATGAAAGAAGCACTAGAGGTATCAGAAAAGGTGATTACTTCAATTTATTTTGATCTTATACTGCGCTATTAAAAAATAACAAAAATTTTTGACAACCCTTTGGTAAAATTAATTTCCTCTGATTCAAGTGTAATTGTAAATTTTTCTTTAATGAATTTAGACAAGATTGGAACTACAGAAAGATGTAAACAAAAAAGATGAATTTATTGGACAGTTGCACGAAAACTTGTTTCAACAGGAAGAAACTAATCAACAATTATCTGTTAATTTGACATTGTGCAAGCAAGAAACCTTTGAATTGCACAAGGCTCTGGAACAGGTAAACTTGTTGAGTGGATAAAATGTTAGCATTTGTACATGATATCTGGAAAATTATATCTGAAAAAGTTTAACTTAATACAACTTTCCCCACAAATAAAAGTGACAGTGACAGTCATCCATCTTTTAAATGATGTGTGTTTTTTTGAAAAATGTCTTTTTGATGAAATTCTGTTAAATTAATGGAATTTTTTTACAATGAAGTTTTAAATGGGAACTGGAGAATTCACCCATTTAATTTACAACTGATGCTGCTGTACTGTCAAACTAAATTTGATTGGAAAATTTTTGCTCCTTTTATTGAAAACTTGAATCTGACAGATGTTAAGTGATGAATTTTGTGGTTGTCCTTGAAACCTTTATTTAGTCCATTGTCATTTGTTATGAAGGTATTTTCAGGAATTTATATTATCTTTTTTTTTACCATAGGCTGCTGTGAAATATTCTGATGTGTATGCTCTTGTTGAAAGGCAAGAGGAGTGTTTAGTAAAAGAACGTAGAAATGCACAATGGTTATTGGTAATTATCTTAAATCTTTTGATAGGTTTTTTTTCTCAGGAAATAATTTTGTTTACCTTGGGGTACAAACTTTTGCCATTCGTAGAGCAACCTATTGATTGCATGGTGTAGAATGAAAGCACACAGCCAGATTTTTTGAACTCATTTTGAAAGAAGAAGGATGCGCACTACCCTCATTCTTTGTTAATACTTAGAGTAGAGTAGAGAGTTTAGGAAAAAATGTGTTTATTGAAAATAAAAATAAAAGCAAAGCTCTTGAAAAGTATATCTCTTCTCCAAAAATTAGTGTTTCAGAATGGAACATAATGTAAATGCCCAGCGTATTAATATATACAGGAAAAAAACTGGGGCGTTTCAAAATACATGATTTTCGCGCGTATAGTAATAGAATTTTGTCTAATATTTGTCATAACATATATCACTAATACACGGCCTTTTGCAAATTTTGTTTAACACAACTGAAATCATGTTTGGAATCATAGCATTACTATTATGTATTAATCCCTTGTTAATGAATTTCAGCAATCACAGAACAAAAGAGAATCTAATATGCTGTTCAAGGATGATTTTGAAGAGATACATGATAAAGGCAAAGCTGTCACCGGTGCTTCTGCTCCCACAATGGAACTGAAAAATTTGTTAGAAGATGTTAAAGAGTTGTTATCCTCAACCGTGAAAAAGCAATCCAACAATAATTCTGCAGTTTCAAGGGGGAGCTCGCAGACTGAAGTGAGACCTACAGACAAAAATTCAACCGTGCAACCAAATGTATCGCATAACGAGGCTCCCTCTACCGAGAAAATCATCTTCATTGAACCAACTATAAGGAAAAATACACAAAAACTTAATGACTATTTGACGAAACATAGTTTTGAAGGAGTAAATACGTCCTCCTTGTTATTCAGTATGGAAAGGATAAGCGGTCCCATCAATTCCACACCAAAACAACAATCTCCCAAAGAAGATTTGAAGAACACAGCATCATCTGTTTACTCCAATGTCAATTATACCACAGATGGTGATAATGATGATGTAACATTGAAATCACAGACTTCAGATTCTCTATTCGAAGTCACAGACAAGGAAACTTTTAAAAATAGTGTTAACAAAGGTTATACTCTTTCTCTCACTGAAAAAAGTTCAAAAACACTCGTCAACTTTTCTCTCTCTGATAATTCGATATCTTTTCTACTTAAATTATTTTTTTAGCTTTTTTTCTCACTCTTAAGTCTCATTAGCTTTGTTTTTTTTGTTGTTATTTTTTTCAAATTCAACATCTTTTCAATTTTATTTACAGGATCAGGTATCAATAGTGCAACTCGACTGCAAGAAAAGCTAAATAATTTGAAAAAGATGGGCGAGGATTTGACTACCAATAACAAAGGTTTTTATTCCTTGTATTTTTAGTTATGATGCATTTGTTGATTATTTTTTTGTTTTAATTCGTTTCCTGCAAAATCACAGCCTTCATTAACAGGCAGCCACTGAATATACCACTTAGAAGGTTTTTGATTAGATGTTTTTGTTTTTATCTCCTTTATAATAGCGTAAGATAATTCTATGAGCCACTAGCACTGGTCACACATACCATTCGTTTTGGAGGGGCTTCTTTCAACCCAAAATACAACCAAGGACAAACAGGACTGATTCTTTGCATGGGGGTTTCTTTTATCTTAAAATCCTACATGTTTTTGTACAGCTTTGTATATTTTTATACCTCCGTGAATATAACAACCGTTGAAAATAACATCAATGCAACGTCTTCATATCTATTGGGACGTCAATCAAAGACCTAAATAAATAGCGCGCTTCTTTTTTTAGAACGCCAAGTAACGGGGCGCGCGCGTGGTATTAAAAGCGCGCAGCGCCCATATTTTGTTTTTAGACGCAAGCAGTGTACATTTGCGGTGTTCGACGCTGCATTAGCAGCTAGTTCTTTTATCATAGGCTTAATTAAGACCTAAAATTATTTTACTGTACAAACTACCAAGAACTTTTGACAGGAATTTCTTCTAGTTTGTTCTCCTTTTGCCTTTTTTTAGAGATCAATGACATGATGAAGAAGCATTCCAAGAAATTAAGGAAACTTACAATACAAGAGTAATAAACTGTCACTTTATAAAGACAGAGAGCAAATTATTTTTAATGTAAAGGTGGATTTCCACTTCCACAGGGCATAACATGGGTAATTAAAAGTATTTTGTTTTGTTGGTTCCGGTCTTGTCCTGAGATAAAGTTGAATTAAGTTCAACTTTTCATGGGACAGGACAGGACAGATCATAACCAATCACAATGGCAAGAAGAACTGCTGTTTTATTGTTTCAACAAACCAATCAGATTTCAGTGCAATTTTTTGAAATCCACCTTAACTGCACAAATTACTAGGCCTGCAATGTACATATTATGATTTTTGATTTTTGCGAGACTGTAGATAATTTATTTATTTTTTAATGAATTTTCTTTAACCATTGAATTTTTATCGATAAAATGATATGATTTTAATGTGCACTATTTTTTATGTATTTTGAATTGTTGTTAAGTATATATATAGTATAAAGATTAAAATCCTGTTGAGTGTGCAATTATGCAAACAAAGATATATTTGGATATTCTTTGGCATCTTAGTACCTAATTGTTTTAAACAAACAAAACAACGCCAAATGAATTCACCTGTTATCTAACTTATCTACCTCGATTAAGGGGAGGGGCCGTTTATCACCCTAAGGGGGCTGCTTTATCCATTTATAAGATTTTCCATTTTCTCTTACCTCAAGTTAATCCAGAAGTCAATGAAGAAGGCCAGGTAGGGGGATAGAATATTCTATGAGTTCAATTAAGGGGATTGCAGTTTAAGTACTTTTTGTCTATCTTATGTAAATTCCCCTCCTAAAAGAAATTATTCAACGATCCGCCAAAATTTCTTCCTGCCAAATTTGACCGCCTCTCATCCGCCAAAAGGTATCATTTAATACGAAACATACCATCTCAACAAGGCTGATGATACAGTTCACTTTTTATACCGTATATTGAAACCAAGCTTCAGTGTAACTTTCTCATATTGTGTAAAAATTTTAGATAGGGGAATTCCAACTTCAAGACTGCGTTCTAATCTTATTTGAATACACAAAGAGTAAATTTATCACAATGTTAGTTTTTCAGGGACTAAAAATAATAAAGATATATTATACTGTAGAAGAAATTTAGTCCAACAGAAAATGGAAAATAAGGAAGCTATGATCAATGAAATTCTGAAGCAAATGGAAACATCTTATATGCATCTGGAAATGAAGAAATCACTCCAGGTCAGCAAGTCTCATGTTTAGGTTACTTTGATTTTGAGAAATTTTCCTTATTTCTGTTGACAACTCTTCTCTTTTGCCTAATTTTCACATATTCAAATAGATGACAACTTAGTATATAGATACGCCAGCCGGTCTGCTTAACGTTACATGATCAACCCCTACTAAGCTTTGCCACGGGAAACTGAGGACTAGGCATGTATGTATCTACTGGCGTATCTATACTAGGTTTGACTGAAGATTGTCGTCCAAAAAGGCTGCATGAAGCTTTTTAAGTATAAAAAAAAACTGTCGTTTTTTTTCTTAAAACCTGATTAGCTCTATATTTATATATTGAGCACTCTATTGAATAAGAAGAAATCAAGTCAATAATATTATACTAGGTATACATATAACGTCTGCAGATTTTGAAGATACTTTGATGTATTGTCATCAACGTTCACAACAGTGTACCAACCCAACTCTTGGTCATCCATAAACAGTTTTTGTACTACTGAAAATAGATATATTATAATATAACTAGCTGGTAAACCAGCGTCGCAAGGACGCTGAAGAGAGACTGCTTTCGTCCGTCGATAGAATGCGCGCCCTTCGGGCTTGCAGAAGAAAAAAAAAATTTAGCCAAATTTTTTTTTTTACATGAATTGGAGGAATGAAAAAAAAATTGGCCAAAACTTTTTTTTGGGCCAAAAGAATTTTCACCAAAAAAAAATTTCGGAATATTTTAAATGTTGAAATTATTTCTCCCGCAGCTCGGCTACCATTAATGCGTACAAACAAAATATTCGCGCATGCTTAAAACCAACAGAAACCCGGCTCCTGCACAATGTATCTGTTTCACTTCTTCATTCACTTCTTACTCTTTAGGGAGATAATATTCCTATCTATAAGTTACCATCTTTGCCATCCTTACCATCCTAACCATCCTTACCATCCTTGTTATCATTACCACCCTTGTCATCCTTGCCATTGATTTTTTAAGTTTACGAAAAGAATGGCAAGGATGAAAACGATTGCAAGGATTGTAAGGATGGCAAGGATAGTAAGGACGGCAAGAATAGCAAGGATGGTAAGGATTGTAAGGACAGCAAGGTTGTAACATTACCTCTATAAGAGTATTATCTCCACAGATCTATGCAGAATAAATGAAGAAGGAGCCAACCATTTTGTTTCCGCATATGACATTTATTTTGCGTCTTATAAGATTTTTTTTGCGTACTTTTGCAAATCTATGTATTTTTATAATTTTTTTTGCGTAATTATCATTTTTTGCGTACTTTTGCGTACTTTTGCAAATCTACGTATTTTTGCACTTCTCGGCCATCGTAGGAATGAAAAAAAAAACTTTTGGCCAAAAATATATTCACTTTGTTTTTGTTGTTTTTTTAATTCTGAAATTATATCTCCTACAGCTCGTCTACCATTTTGAAATGCACACGTACGGACAGACAGAATAGTGCTTTTATTAAGATAGACTAGCTGGTTCCCAGCGTCGCAAGGA
>JAYRBV010029970.1:0-10037 GCA_036023255.1 Mitrocomella polydiademata
TGACGTCACGAATGACATATTTCATAAACCTTCAAACCCTTATATCTTCCCAAATACTCAACCAAATTTAATAAAACATTGCGAGTAGTTATATTTTTGATAGAAGAATCGATTTATGCAAAAGAATCGATGGTGAATTTTAGACATTAATCTCCTTTAAGAAAACTTATTGTCCGAATTAAATTATTTGAAACTAAATGATTTTACTTCAACGAATGTAAGATCGAAATGGTTTCCATTGATCAGACAGTAGATAATCATGAATACTTATTTGCTGTAATTTATTTGCAGGTTGCCCATGCCCGACTTCAACATGTGCGACGACTTTGAAAGATACTACTGACCCTTCCGTTCAGTTAGCACAATGGAGTTTTTTTAAATCTAACTGTTATAATAATATTAAAGAATTTTCCGCCGAAACATGGAGTATAGAAACTCGTAGAACAACAATTCATCATGAGGATTTCATAATGAAAGTACCACTTTCCAATGCAGCCATTAGCACATTTAGTTTCAATGTAAGTTATCGACTGAAATTTTGTATACATTCCAAAAATAATCTTATTTCTGAACTTACAAATTCGGTTGCATTTTGATACAGCAGTCCTGGTAGAGCATACATGAATGATGTCTGTTTTGAAGGGGTAATACTTATCCCGTTGAAAACTTTATCAACTCCAGTAACGAAACGAAACGCCAGTAAATTTTCTCTTTGAAGAACTTTGAAAGATGATTTGAGAGCCTTTTATCAACTGGTAAAGTATAAAAGTCCTTGTACTAGTAATTTAAACAGTCGACTATCAACCATCCGAAACATAAATAATACATTCATATAATTGGCCAATATCTTTTGTTAGATAGTTCCAACCTATAATAAACTTTCCTAATTCCTGTATTTCCCCTTTTCTGAACTCGAGAAGTTCATTTGGATGCAGAACCACAAGGCATTCGGTCAGTCTTATTTAGCCTCGTCAGTCGGGTACTTCCACTTCGACCGCGACTAGGCTATGAAAATTTATCCATTCAACTTACTTACTACTTAAATCATCCACTTTAAAGTGATGACATGACTACCTCTCTCCATCTCACACGATCCATGGCAAGTTGCCTTATTTATTTCGTCCTTAGACAATCTAGTTTCATCTTCAATGATTCTGCTGTTCAAAGTTTTTATGGGCCGTCCTCTTTTCCGGGGCACATTGTCTGGAACCCACAGAAGAAGATCTGTCACAGGTTCGTTCCCACGAAGAATATGACTAGCAAGTTTCAACCTTCTCTTACGAATGACCTTAGTAATCTGAGGGAGATCACCATATAGAATCTGGTTTGTAGTGTGACTCAACGGATCTATGTTTTTAACTTTTCTCAGCATTCTCGTGTACGCACCATCAATTTTTCTACTCAGGGTTTTTGTTATTGACCAACATTCACAAGAATATAGTAGTTTTGCAGGAAATCTTCTACTTCTGCGTCTTTGGAGAATTAATCCTTCTTCAGCATTGATAACAATACGAAGACAATAGTCTGGGACTATTATGAACAGGTACGGTGCCAACGGGTCACCCCAAAGAACGCCAATTAGAACTTCGAAGAAATCCGTTTTGCCTTCTGGTGTCAATACAGTAGCTTTGTTGTTGATATACATAACTTTAATAGCTTCAACAATTTTGCAAGATGGATAAGGAACAATTTCGACCTGTTTATGCTATCAAATGCCTTTCGGAAGTCAATGAAGGTAATTACTGCTTCCATGTTATGGTTCCTTACTTCCTCTACAACACGACGGAGTGCCAAAATTTGCGATGATGTTGATCGAGACTGTCTATACATTTTGGTTCGGCCGGAGAATTTTTTCAATGTCAGGGCGTATTCGATTTAAAATCATTCTGTTGTAGATCTTGGCGGCACCTGTGTCAAGCTAATGCCACGGTAGTTGTCAACTTTGGTAAGATCACCTTTCAGGAACAGGAAATATTGCAGAAGATCCCCATTCAAGGCGATTACCGTTAAAAATTTCATTGCAAAACTCCAGAAGAATTTGCTTGAGGGCTGATTTAATTCAGCATTAGAAAAGTTTGAGACTGAAATATTTTGATTTAGTTCAAAAATTGGGTCGATCTTAAATTCTATGTTGACTTCATTGCTGTCATTATTCAAGAGCGCTTCAAAATGGTTTTTAATCTGTCATTGCTTTCTATGAAGACGGTCTTAGTCGTTTTCTTCCCTGAGAACTCTTTGACCAATTTCCAGGTATTCTTCAAACTTTCATTGGATTCTGGATTTCCCATATCCATAAGAATTTGTTTTATTCTAAGATCCTCTTCATGATCGTAAACAGTACGTAGCGCCATTCAACCAATGGTCACTAATATTGTATTTCCGTACTTATTTTCAAAAGGTTTTAGCACAGTTTCGCAAGAGGTTTTATAGGTATGAAACGAATCCCGGACATTGCACTGATAGACACTTCCCCGACTGGAAATTAATTTTATTTCAAGATTTAGGATAAAAAACTCAATGCTATAATTATGTAGAATGGCTTGAACCATCATTAAAACAATTTTAGCAGCTATTTATACCAAAATACCTTACACTTTTTCACGAGGTGTTCATTTTGAACATATAATTACTTATTTATTATGAGATTTTTTGAAACTTTCAAAAAATACGTTAACTATATTATTGATAATTGTTGCAAAATTTAATTTAAAGATTTTATTATTTCAAAAGCTGGTTAAATAAAACAACTGCGGGTTTTTTTTTTAAATATGATTTTCCATAGTCAGTTTTAGATTTCTAATGAACTGCAAAATTATATTGAAGTTATAGATAATGTCATTTGAACTATGCAATGATAAAAAAACGTACTTTAGGTATACCTTCTTCTATTCTAGTGGGAGCCGTTGCCAAAAAGATCTTATAGTGGCTCCAACCCGTATGCTGAATACAAAGGGAGAATCCTGAAGTTTAATATCTTTTGTGGATCGATTAAAAGACATTGTTTTGTACTCAAAGGATTAGGGTCGTACACAAGTAAATTTCTTATTTTCCAAATTGAATCAGTCTTTTGTATTTAAAATTCTAATAAAGTCGTGGGTTTATTTATTTATTTCTATGTTAAATATTTCTCTCTCTCGAGCATTCGGCGAAGGAGATCAAAATCAGTACAAATTTGCTTTCAAAACAACTTTCAAAAATTCTGTCGGCAGTCTAATGCAAAGTTTGGGTATGAACTTTTATTTCAATACTTTCTACTTTTGAATTATAACATAGTGAACACCGCTGATAGTAAAACAACAGCAAAACCAGTCACAGACACAATCACAGACAGGCCCTGGACACCGGATGCTAACTCTAGCACAAAATCAAGTTCAAGTTCAATTATCATTATCGTGATATTATCGATAGTTTGTGTAATTATGATTGTCATGGCAATTATCATTTGTTGGAGGTGAGTTTTCTTTTTGGTATTATTCACAATTTCAATTTACTTGTCCTTTTAACTTTTTAATGATGGTGCCAGTAATAACTGGTCACTCATACACCTTTTTGACGCAAAGTTCTACCATTATGAATATTACATCTAAACTCGATTCAGTTTCCGTTTTAGCTATGGAAGATTAACTTTTATTGTTGTTCGGAGAAATGTGCTGCCGTTTATTTTTGTATCTGAAATTTAATTATGCTATGTTTATGCGTTGATTGTTGTTTCAAGGTGGCACCTAAACTCATTAGTCAAAAGATCTGGATCGGTGTTGGTGTACAAATTTAATTAATTTAATTTTCTAGTGTTGAAACGTTGTATTGACACCATTTCTTGTGAATAGATTGTTGGTTTTTTTTTATATCTGTAGCTCTCGAGATACCTTAACATAGCGCATCATTAATCGATAATTAAAGAATAGATAAAATTTCGCATTGATTTTCGCGAATCAACACGCAATAACTGCAAAAAGGAAGAATTTACAAAAGACTTTCTTAATCTTCCTTTAGGGGAATTTCACATATGTGTAACTAGGAAACCTGGTTCTTTTTTAATGAACTGTGGAAGGAGATGTTTCCTAGATAACGAATACGGGGCTTTTGGAAATAATTTTGAGAACATTAATTTCGTAGATTGGTCTTATGAAGAAAATGAAGAAATTCGTGAAAATTGCCCATTCCCAATGACAACCGTTTGCGCCTAAAAAGTACCTTGATTACCAAGTGACACCCACACTCTTTTCTCTTTGTTGTGATGCTTTTCTCCAATAAGTCGTTTCGAGGGTGATATTTGAATACAAGCCAGTTTTGCTAGCAACACTGGAACTCGAACCATTTGAGCTGAATGTAAAAAAGTTTTTAATGTTGTTTCTTTTGATGCCGAAATGAGAAGGAACCGTTTGGAATTCTGGATCCAACAACTCAGAAAACTTGTCATTGCAAAGAACGCGTTGGTAGTTATAGACGCAAACTCGCGTAGAAACTCGGAAAATGGATGTTAAGCATATAAACCGCATTTATGAGGTCACTGGGAGAGTTCATAATTCTCTGGAATTTTTAACGTCTTTATTTCATAATTCACCCGCCCCGAAAGTGCTAGCAGATGAGGTAAAAATTAAGTTTAATCAAGGATAATCCTTGGTTTAATTTAGGAAAAAATATTGTCAGACGAAAAGAAAGGTCACTCAACCAAGTGTGATCTATCAACCGAATGTGGCACCGCAGCCAACATCTCTTTATCCGCCACAACCACCAGCCTATGATAACAATGGCTACAACAATAATTCAGTGGCAGCACAGCCACCTCCTTATAGTGTGCAACCAAATTCACCAGCAAACGTCACTGTATATCAACAACCTCCTTTTGTATCAATGCAACCGATGGTTGTTGGACAGCCATATGTCATTCAACAATGAGCTCCACAGCCTTCCTCAACCAGACAAGGGTTAAGTACTGCTGGTAAGTAAATTTATATTTCAAATGCTTGAATTCACAACGAAGTGATGTCTGATACTTTATATACATGAGATATACAGATTTTGCTCTGTATTTGAGCGCTCTTATGTGTATTAGTTGAATATTTGTTCAGTTAGAATAATCTCTTTGTGTATTGCTTAATAGCTTTTAACACAACATTGGACTTTTTTGTTTATAATATTTTTAAAACAGAAATATTTCTTGAGTTAATCATAGAGATAAAATATGAATAGAGAAACATCTTTAGTTTTTTATGATCGCGTCTATTCAAAATCCTTTCGTCAGTAGTTAGTTGTAGGTCATAAAAAATACGATGCGTGTCCTAAAGTAAGGTCTGTTTTACACTTCAAATTCTGGAAAGGGCCTTAATTATTTTTAAGAAATCATCAATTTCTTCGAGCTGAAACTTAATCAAGTCATGAATTTTTCAGATTATGATTAAGCTATATGTTATGTATTCCTTGAATTTGAAATAAACAAAAATATGAATATAAGAATATAAGAAGGGAGTAAAAGCGTTTTTAATGTAATTTTAAACATGTAATATCTCCCAAACAATACATGCCGTTTTCATGCCGTTCTAATAGGTCATTCGTTGCTTAAATGTCGTACCAAAAAGGTGTATATTTTACCCATTGATAGAACTCTTCGTATTTTATATCCCTCTCTATCTAAAGTTTGCAAAATTATGTGTATATAATTTAGTTGAATTCAATATATTCGGTCAAGTGTGATCAATTATGTTGATAATAATCAATGATAACAATTGATTTTGCAGCTAAAATGATAGTTCCCTTGAAAGTTGAATGCATGCTTGGGACACGCATTATTTCAATGAAAAACTTAAAGATGTTACTCTATTTATTTTATATCTCTATGAGTTAATTGTTGAATGTCCAAAGACTATGATTGGTGTAGATACGAGTTTAAATTTACAACCATATAAACATAAATTAGCATGACAATGTTTCGACATTTTGTTTGCCAAATACAATGTTCTTTTCGACTTTGGCAGCGCCGCGCACGGGTTCAAAGATGAATGGAATCTTTTCTTTCGATTTCAATAGCGTTGTACTTCCATGCGTAATACTTTCCATGGTATGTTATAGGTCTTCATAAAAGCATTATCCTCTTTTTAAATTTCAGGTCAAGTTGCTGGTGTTATCAACGATGTGTCAGATATTTCCGAAGCTTTTGGTAATCTTGGCGGTCTTGGCGATATGTTGGGCAGCTTATTTTAACCTTATTAAGGGAGATTTTTGTCATACGTTGGTAAAGAAATAATCACCAACTAATTATTGAAACTTAGGTTTAGATATATTTCTATAAAATAGAAGAGAATGTAGTTATATTTGTTCATTGATTTTGAATCTATCAAGCATTTTTATAGAATTATCAAAGCTTTTAATTTTGCGACAACGTTCTCTTCGAAAATACTGTAATCGGAAAATATTGTTTGAAGAGAAGCCGAAAGCCTAAAGGAACGGTCGCCGAAAGCTTTGTCTCCTCAGGAGTTTACATTTTATCGGACATTCATATATCATATCAAACTCTCAATGGTTGACATGTTTTATAAAAAATTTATATATATATATTTAGTTCTACCTCAAACTATAACCATTAGAGTTAGTATTGTATCTTATTAATCATACAATGAATATCAATTTCAATCAATCATTTCTTTCTTCGATCAGCGCCATTAGATATTGAGAGGGCAAAGTTTGACGGTCATTTTTTCGCCAATCAAGTCAAAATATTTTCAAAGAGCCTGGGTACTAGGCTAGTGAAAAGATCTAAAGAGATCTAAAGAGGTAAGACTCAAGGATCAATCTAAATCTCATTCACAACTTGCTAAAATCAGCTTTTGATTACTTGTTGTTTTTTGTCAAATTCTCATAATTTATGGCAGTGATTGTTATTCTTCTTTTTTTTTAAAGAGAAAATTTTCTTGAACACATTGAAAATCAACTGGAATGTTATTTACAAAAATAAAGAAAGGTTTCACAGGATTGACAACAACGTCATTTTTAGGTTAAAATGCTTGACAACAACGTCATTTTTAGGTTAAAATAGTACATTTTCTTTTTCAAAGTCAAAAAAATTACATTCAAAAGGAAGGAAGTTTTTTCTTGCAGCCCATTGATATTTTTCTGTGTCCTAAAAATATGACGAGTTCAAATTTACAACCATGTAAATATGAAATATCTGAAAATAACTCACAGTTTTCTTTGTGTGCTTTTCTCTTACCTTTTCACCACCAAAAGACATGCCTTTGTTGAGTATGATAAGAAAATATCGCAAAAATTTTGATATATTGCTAAACTTTAGCAAAGTTTGTTAATAAAAACACATGAATGTTACTATGTAGTTATCACGGCAAAATACTTTGCTTTTGTCGCTATTTGACGAATTTCGACTTTGGCGGCAACGCATGATAAATGTGAATTAAATCTTTTGTTCTGACTTTAATAGCGTTGTACTCCCATGCGTTAAGGGAGGTTAAGCAAAATAAATCTAGAACGTACAAAATTACCGTAGGCCGAATATTAAACAAGGTAACCTGGCTTACGTTCTAGATTTCTTTTTCATAACAAAAGTGGTTAAGCAGCGCGAACTAAAACGTGTTTACTTTCAAGTCCGCAATCGAAACAAAAAAATCGTCTTTACGGTATCGATTTCCTTTGTATGGATTTCGCTTACAGAATAACAAATAACAATAATACCCTGATACGACGCACCTGCAATTTTTGACACGTTCTAGTTATATCCCAACCTCTATGGATGACGTGAGATTTGGGAAACTTACCAAATTTGAAAAACAAATCTAGAACGAAAAACGTTGCGCAGACGGTTGTGTTCATCAGTCGGGAAAAACAGTCCTGCTGTTTTGACCCGCTCCGTTCTATTTGTATTTCAAATTCGGTACGTAGGTTTTCCAAATCCCACGCCGTCCACCCACCCAATACCTCTATTCCCACATATCATTAGTCTAGGGTAAAGAAGCCTGGAACATAATTTGGGGTAAACATTCCTCAAGGGAATTAAATTTGGCAAAAATTTAATTTAGCGGTTGCTAAAATTAGCATACCAATTTAGTGCCCACTTTTAAGCCCCTCTATTTTAATGATAAACTGATAAAAAAACAGTTCATCCAAAATTTGATATAATAAAAGATTATAAGACAAGAAATTATTTTTACTAAATTATTGTCAATCTCCAAACACGCATAATTTTAAGTAAGCGCTCCTTTTGGCTTTAATACTTTATTCGAATAAGGGCCCCCTGTTTATCATTAAAAATAGGGGTTTTTCAGTGGTTAATAAAGTAAGAAAAAAAATGTAAAATAGACATTATTTAATAAGCGCCCTTTAGAATTAACTCCCCCTCTTGATTAAGCGCCTCCCTAAATCAATAATTTACAGTACTGCTCAAATCATTGACGGATTTTAAAATCAGTTTATTGTGGTGAATTGGGTCATAGCGTAAACCTTCCACGTGTGAAGAAGCAGCACAGGTAGAGGGGTATAGTTGTTATTGTTCTTTTCCATAGTTTTCTCTAACTTTGCTGAATAATCTAATTTCTCAAATTAGGCGGTCATTAAAAAATATTACCTGTTCGCGTCCTCTGCCCGCATCACTTCAAATGTAGAAAATCCGATACAGTAAGGCGGGAAACCGAAAAACCGAAATTTTTATTTTGGTGTTTCTACTTATAAATGTATTACTTTTTTAGAAGCCGAGAATCGCTCTCCATTTTACATTTTTTAGTTTAACGCTATACAGTAATCTAGATTTTTATTCGATAATAACTACTGCGATTGAGTCTTTACACAATCATAACTTTCCTCGTGCAATATGTTGAAATAGCAGGCCAGCGATCTAAACAAAGTGAACAATATATTGATTTTGAAAAATCCCGGAATTTTTACCAACCACCCGTCCGCCCGCATGCTTTTTGTTGAGGTTTAAGGATGCGAATTAAAGTTTATTTTAACGACCACCTTATTAGATAAGATTACTGTTGGTGTTCATAACTTTTTAGAATTCATTGTACGTAATCACATATATAACTGTGTGTGTGTATATGTGTATAACCAAATACTTTTCAAATTCTCAGCGTGGAATGTTGTCTGCTCATTTTGGTTGGTTAATAAAGATTCTTCTTCTTGCCAGTTATTCAGTTCAACTGCTCATCATCAATATACTGCTGTACAATCGCAATATAGTACAATATAGCTGCAGGCTCCAGCCATTAGGGCAGGGTTCAGGGATATTAAACGATTAAAAAAAGACCAAAACAACAACAAAATAACATGTAGTATAAAGGTTTTTTTGGTTTTTAATCTTGACTTCTACCTGTTCTCCTACGCTTAATTTCTGCTAGTCAGAACTGCCGTCTCGCGCGTAGTCGTAGTCGTAGTCGTAGTCGAAATCGTACACAGACGGAACTAATACGGTCTTCGCTTTTATAGCTGCTACCGTAAAAAACAGACTGATGGCAAATTGAGTCATTCCCAATGTATTGTTATTCGTTACTGCGTAGTCGTATGTCGTATGGACAAATAGTTGGTACTGGATGATCTGTTGTTTTAACGGCAATTGACTTTGGGGCGTAGCATGTTTTGGTTCAATTAGACAACATTTAACCAAAGCTTTCTTTTTATATTTTGAAGTAACAGGAGTGGTGTATTTAGAACAGAGATCCAACTTGTTCGCGGCGAAGAAAGTCGCAAGCCATGAAATTACATTAAACTGATCATATGATCAAAGTAAAGAAAAATTAACTCAACTTTTAAGTGCTTAAGAATTTACGGGAAAATTTTGATTCTGCGTAGAAACTAAATGGGAGTTGAAAAGCGTTTTTTTCGCTTCAAAAATATTCAAGTCGCTATTCGCTTAGAGGAAATTAGCCTTGAAATTGAGTCTTTTAGAATGTCGGTACTATCTCAATTTTATGGTATATATGGAAAAATGTAGAAAAATGTTATCGAGAAATATTCATTTCATTTCATTTCCCAATTTATTTACTGTTGGTTTTACGTAGTTTACAAAATACATAATAAATATAAAATGAACT
>JAYRBV010029992.1:0-10037 GCA_036023255.1 Mitrocomella polydiademata
GAATCGTCCTTATCATCGTCCTAGTCCTCCTATCAACAAAATTTTTACGGCGGGCTGACCCTTTTTTGCAAAAAAAAATTAGGATTGTTTCTCTATTTTCGCAGTTGACATTTTTTTTGTTGCGTGATTGAACTTCTGCGTAGTGGTTTGTAGACAACCTTGACAAAATTTCTTCCAGGAACACTTTATATGAAAAGTACGAAATTTGAAAACAATCTACAGGTTACTGGTGGGGGGTATTACTTTCAATTTCTTCTGATATTCTTTTCGATATAAAAAATCTATGATAAACAATCATGTTATCCTCGTAGCAAACCGCACTTTAATTAGTCTACCCGATATATCGTTTCGGGATTTTTTGCCCTACTCTTGGTCTATCGGCATTGGTTAAGAGGGGTTTGTTAAGTAAAGGCTTGTTGTTGTGGAACTTATTCTCCGCCTGACTTCTCTTATTTAAACCAATGACGATAGACTAACAGTAGGGCAAAAAAAAAGCCCGAAACGGTATATCGGGTATGCTACACTTTAATAAGCTGCTTAAAAAAAGGAAAAATACAGACAAAGTTCCGTGTTGCATTGGACGTCCATTAATTACAGTTTGGCATGTATACACACTCTACATTGTATTATTACTGTTACTTTTTATTTTACGATTCCCATCGTCTATGAAAGAGATCTTATGATGACGTATTTTTAATCTGCAAACCATCTCGGCAGTTTTCGGTTCTGACAAACTCAATTTTCGCGAATATGTAACAAATTTTGGGCGTCTGACGAAACTACCAAAACTGGGATGTAAGGCTTTAGTTGGTGTGTCAGGATTGTTTGGCCTGGCGTGATTCGATACAGTTCCCGTACACACAATACACAAAAGATTACGAGTATCAAGTCCACTCACATAAACATATTTTACATATTTGATAGCACATCAAAATTGTTGTTCTTGTTGTTACTAGTCGTTTTTTTACCGGCAGAATTGGATAAAGAAACATTCGATATATATGAAGATGGCGGGTTAGTCGTTACAAGATTTTGCGACAAAATTGTAGCGGCCATATGTTCGTTTGAATAGGCGTTTGCCGATGATTTGAGAAGCGAATTTCTTTGAATAAGTTCGTTTTGCTTTTCCCAGCTGTCACGGTAATATTTCTTTTCGTGCTCTTCTTCGCGCTCTTTCGCTTCGGCCGCGCGGTCCCGTTGACGCCGATTCTTGAACCAATTACTAACTTGCGTTGTCGATAGACCAGTTCCTTCAGAAAGTTCTTTCTTTTCTCTCGGCGAAGGATACGGGTTTCTGGTATACCAATCGCGTAGAACAGCTCTCGATTTCTCCTTGAAGCAGTAACTAGTTTCTTCCCCATCCCAAATCGTTCTTGGCAGAGGATATTTCCGCCGTACGCGATATTTTCCGACCGCCCCTAAAGGTCTTCCACGAATCTTTTCGGCTTCCATGTAGTGCGCTTTCAGCCACAACATTTGTAACTTGGCATGGTAGATGGGCGGAAACGAATTACTCTCGATTATATGGTACAACTCTTGTAAATTCTCTTGGTGAAATGCGACGACGCTTTTCGCAACTAGCACCGATTCGTTGGCGTAAATGTCATCGTAACTTGGTAGCGACCATAAAAAGCGCGCAAGTCTATCAATATTTCCACTCTGTTCAAGGACTTCGCAAACACATGCAACCTGTTCGGGAGTAAAACTTGCCACTGACGGTTGGCCATTATTAAAATCCATGTAAGATGGCACCATGTGCTGTGTTTGGTCCATTTACTTCTTGTTTTCTTCCGGTGTGTTATACTTCGATCAAGAGTCGCTTTTAAAATCAAGATTAAGAAATGTGACATTATATAGAAGACGGGGAGTAGGAAAAATTCCGTCATCTGAGTGTTGAAAATTCGATCGTCCAATGAACAAAGGGTTGGTATAGCAACGGGCTAGTCATATTTCATCGTACTTAGGCTGTTATGAGGTGTCATCCCGAAATCATTTGATAACATGTCACTTTTTTGTCCACCACAGATATCTCCCTTTTGTTTGAGGGTCAACTCGGGTTAAGTTTACCTTTGGTAGTCACACAATGTGCATTCGGGCGCCATTTCATCAAATATGTTTCTAGGCAAGCGCTAACATGATGTTTCTGCGAAATAACATGCATCACATTATCTAAACAAAAGAAGATACATTATTTATTGATGTATTAACATGTTGGATGCCGCTTCCAATTACTTGCCGCTAATCTCCCAAAACATGAAAACGAATTTAAAATCTCCAATTTATAAAAACATGTTCTTCATACATAATGCGTCGTCATTCAACTTTCTCTTTATTTGGAAATTTTTGGTGAAATGATAAATAAGGGAAGTGTATTCGCTCTTGATATAACATCATATAAAACGTCTTCAAGGAAACAAGAACCTTTCTAAATACCGGACGATACATGTACAAAGAAAATTTCTATTTGGAATCTATTACAAAAGAGCACCATTAGTGACACATCACAGACAATAAGGATGATATTACTATTATAAAGATAATGATATTTATATATAAGTTGTCATAAGGTGTGAAATAATGATGTCTATATAAAATCCAATAAAGCAAGTGTCGTTTTAAAGATGAACATGTGTCTAAATTTGAATGAAGACTTTCCCTTACTAAATAATTATCCGCTTTACACGAGCATATAAAAATCACTTCAAATATTTTTCGGTATTTTGCTATAATGTGGTTCCAAAATCTAAAGGTGAGATTTCATTTTGCTATCAACCGCCACTTTTGGGTCATTTTTTCTGCCCTCACAGTTGGAGGGTGATTATCAATTATCCAAATTCATATGATATTCACGTCGCTAAACTTCGTGAAATTTGCCACCCAGAGAACAATAGATTTCTTTCGAAAATGATTAGTTTCGACTCGAGGTCGAGCGACGTGAATATCATGAATAACAAATGAAACAAATGAAGAATGACACGTACTTTCTCTAATATTTATTCCTGTCAAAATCGCGTTAGGTCTGTCATGGGTTGTGTCATGTCTATCGTGGGGTAGTTAGTCTGAAATCACAAATATCCCCTGGATATATTATTTTGACTCTTTCACAACAGTTAAACACTAAAAATATAAATTTCTTGACAATCTACTCAATAATGCGCTACAATGACAACGTTGACCAGTTATGGACGTTTGAAAATGACAGCTAGCAGTTACATACGTTGCACTGTCGACTTGATCAAGTTACATCAATATATAAAAGAAAGAATGTTGAATAATGTAGAAAACGCAATGAGGGGGAGGGAGTATTTTTTATATGGAAAAGAAAACACTCCTGCACAGAGTCTTCATTTTCAGTTACTTTTCAAAAATGTAATTTCTCTTTTCAGTTACAACTTGTTCAATTTCTTTTCTACGAATTAGACTAGACCAGACCCTAGCGTTTTTCCGTTGGGCAGAGAAATAAGTTTAACAAATCAAAATAAAAAACATTGGACGTTTACGCGGACGAAACTTATACGTCTTGACGCGTGGTCGAATGAATAATGTAACGGTAGCTACTAGCTAACGTATCATGTGTCTATTGACGTTTACATTTCATAATACTAAAAGACTAAAAATAACTTATTAAAACAGTACATATATATCTTTACTGTGTATTATAAAAGATACTATAAATAACATTATACAAATATATTAAAAGAGTTAGACCGCTTCCCTTGAAGGATATCCTTTAAAAACAGAAACACTACTAATCGTCGTTAAGATTGTGTAAAGTGTAAAGGTATATCCGTTGTTTTTTTATTTGTTCGAATTTTAAGTGTACAAAAGTTACGAATCTAAAGAACTATTGTAAAATAGCAGTAAATGGCATAACTCATTATACCAGGGTATCCGGGAAAAAAGTACCCATCTAACTTTGTGATATTCTGTATCAAATCAGTTTTGTTTTTTGAGGGGGTATTTTTCCCGGATACTCTGCAGAGTAATCGGTCGGTCGGTCGCTCAGTGTTTCTTCTATCATTATTACGTCATATTACGCCATATCGGACTGATCACGTGGGTTTGTTTGTTGTGATTTCTTCTGTTGTATGCGATACTTGGCGTACACTTGTAACCACAAAGCAAAGAAGACAACGAGAACGCCCAGGACCGCCTGCGACGTTAAAACGTGTCCGTATATTATACACGATAACAAAATACTAAACATGTTACGCGTAACCATGATGATAGTGAAAACCAGCGGCCCGAATTCGGCGATGGTGTAGAAAATGAAAATCTGCCCGCTCACGGAGGCAGTTGAAATAATGGTTATGTGGAATGCAAAGTCCGGATACTGCGCCATGAATCCAAGGGCGTATATCATACCGCCACTGATAAGCAATGGTACAGATGTAAACAAACTAGAGAAACAGTTGACGTTAAACATCATTTGCATGGAAGATGTTTTGTATTCTTTGAAGAGATGCGATTGCCAATTGGAAGTGAAACTATCAAAGCCCATGTATCCGAGCATGAGGATGAGCCCGGAAACCGTTGTTTCCGTAGAGCTGTGCTTGTCTGCCCCGGTCGCCGTCAAAAACAAGGACACACCCACAGAAATAAGGATAGCCACCACATATTCGTAATATTGGTAAGTTTTTTTGGAAACAACTTTCCCCATTATCATGACAGGAATCATCTTGGAGGCTTTTCCCAAAACTTGTGTCGGGAAACTGACAAATTTCAATGCCTCGTATTGACACCACGAACTGCAAATATTTGAGAGAGAGGTGAAAGAAAACCGGTAAAAGGCTCCATTCCACTGCCCGGACCGTGTCAACTGGATGTACAGTCCGGATACCACTAGAGCAACAATTCTATTCATAAAGACGAGGAATTCGGAGTTCTTAAAGCGGACAGCCCGGTCACCTTCCCCATACTTGTGCGTCATGACTTTCTCTTGTAAAACGCCCCACGTCAAATAAGATACTTGCAAACCTAAAGAAATAATATGGACATGCACGAGAAACTTGTGGATGGTGAGAAATATTAATGCTTGTTAAGGAGTTTTAACCATGAGTCAAGAAAATTAGCACCAGTAAGAAAAGTCGAAGAGCTCTTTTGGATCACAGCATATTAAATTATTTTCAGGATACCTTAAAGACCAACATATGATAATTAAATAGTCATTAGGTAAAAAATTCATTACATTGCGAAAAAAGGAACTTTCGCGGGTAAAATTATCGCAAAACGAATCACTAAATTTAGGGAATAATCCTAAAAATTGCAATTGACAAAACTCAAGACTCTCGATTATATTTCTTGGATTTCTGACAAAAAGAAACCACAATGTAAACACTATTTGGTTCATAACAAAATATTCGACACAACAAACAAATATATCTACCTAGGGTACAGACCACTAACTTGATCCCATTTGCCCTGGTACCCTCTCCACTCAAACATGGGAACAAGGATGTCTTTGTTGCTGTACCCGATGCTTCGTTTCCAAACACACAACATTGAATCATCTGGAAAACTTTACCTTGACCTTTAAGGTAAAACAAGAAGAACAAGTCAAGACTTACACTACATTAAGAAATCTTATAAAGCTATATCAAATGCTACCTTATCTACACCGGCTTTTTTTGGTACTTAATAAACCAAGGGGGATAGCCCATGCTCGTTCGGCCCAAAAAGCTTGCTGTTAGGGCCTCTGCAGTCAATCCAGTCTAGTGATCCTTTGTCCCGTAAAATAATCCCGCTATTTTGACCTGGAAAATGCAGTGCGCATGTGCCAAGTTCAAAATGGCGGACATTCCATTGTTTGTTATCGAATAATTCTGACGTCAGACGGTCTTGTATTGTTTTCCTAATTTTGCGTTCCTCATCCAACGCGAGGAAAAAATACAGGTTGGGATAACTAGACTGGATTTGTTGCAGAGGCCCAAAAAGCAAGCTTTTTGGGACGAACGAGCATAGGCTAAAAGGGAGGGGGGGTATTTAACCACCTCTCGATATTTTTTTGATAAAGATATACTAGAGACATGAAATTTGGTACATCTCCAACATAAACTGAATCAAATGACGTAAATAAAATGTTGATGATGTCATCAAAAAGGTAAATTTCTGCCAAAAACCTGTATTTTGAAAAATGTAATAACTCTTAATTGAAATAAAATAATTTACTTCTGTTTTGATATTCTAAAAGAAAAGATAAAAACTTTTTAACATAGTTTCCGGTTTTAGACATTTTAGACATTACGTCATCAAATTTTTAATTATTTTATTATTATTATTATTTTATTGAATCTTTTTTAATAACCTAAATGGTTCAAAAGTTATTATAATTTGAACTTTAAGGCTTTTTAGCCTACGCTTCAAGCAAATTTTCAGGCACAAATGACCTATGATTTTTGAAGTTTAGCTATGAAGGTGTCTTACATATACGTTTTACAGGCTCGTGTTATTTTTAAACATGCTCTCAAATATACCTCGACCGCCGAATTAAATTCCCACCAAATAAAAACAAAACAAATTAAAAAGGTTGTCTCTAAGAAGAATCAAATTTTCCCTGTAAATCTACTTTACAGCAATAAGAGTTCAGTCGAGTGGACAGGCTATATAAATGCAGGTCCGTTTTTCTATCATTCATCGTCCCTCTGTATCAATAATTTGCTACTCACCACCTTTTTCGTTAAAATTAGATTTTTTCACCATTCGTATGAGAAAGAATGCAGGGATAATAATAAGTAAATATCCAACAACATTCCAAATGAAACCCTCCACCCAGGAGTCCTCATCTTCCGCGTGAGCACGATGAGGTACATGATGCTTATGCTCTCCTCCTTCGTGGTGATCTTCTTCCTTCTACAAAATAATAAGGAGGGAGGAGAATTATAACCAAATATAGGACATAGATACATTGCGCCTAAATAATGGTGAATTCTTATTCACAATTTCTTAACCAGGGTACCCTCTTCAGCACTAAGTAGTAACTACACAGAGTACCTACTTAGTAGACCTACTACAATTGACTATAATGGATCCTATGGAAATTATTAATGAAAGGTTAATCACGTCACTGTAACCGATGATAGAATGCAACTCCCGGCTAGCAGGTTAAGTAAGAGCTTAGTGGCTTAACCACTCAGGCATAAGGAAATTCTAACCAATCAGGTCAATACTGGTTAGTATATAGTCTTTCTGAGAACTGAGGAAATTTTGTTAATCTAAAAACGTTTATGATGGACAGGGAGGGGACTTATACTTGCGAAAAAAACAATACCCAAATGAAATAAACTTACTTTAATTTGTTTCTCCTCCGCGGTTTTCTTTTCTTCGACTTTCTCTTCTGCAACTACTACACTCTTCTTCGCAGCATCTTCTGCACGAGCCACAGTGGTGGAGAGTAGAAGTATTAAGATCAAGTTCATACAAACATGCGATCTCATCTTTATATTTCTCTTAAATTTTATGGTTTTTAACTGAAACGAAAGTGAAAGTGATTTGCTTAAAACAATTTTTTCAGGTCTAACTCTGTATTTGAACATAAGGAACTTTCAATTTTACTATACAGATATTCAATTCAAGACGATAAATTCATCCAGGGAATTCTTTTAAAACAAATTTCGAAAATATTGTGAAAATATTGTGCTTATAAAGAGACACGACTAGAAAAACATTAAAATCTGATACTTAGAAAAAAACTATCAAAAGGGACTATAACAAGCTAAAAGGGTTTTCGTTTTTTGGTTATTCTCCACATGTGGAGCGACACAACCTCACATATCAGAACCAGGCTTTTTCACAATCGTTGCTCTGAAAAAAGTTTCAGTAGATTTCGGTGTCCCTTTCACAATGACGTCACAGTTTAATTTAGCTACTAGTCTCTCGTAAGTGTCTGTGGGAGTCACGGTCACACGCCTAGGTTTCACAATTTTCAGAGTAACAGGGAGATCACGATCCAAGAACTCCTGAAGTTTCTTGGCCTTCACGTTAAGGTCGTTATCTTGGATTTGTGATTTCATTGTCAGTTCTTTCCCAGGCTCTGACGGTTTTCGGGGTTTATTACTCAATTTGTATCCACCTCTAGTAGACGACGAAGGAGGATGCTTAGGAGCAGGGATTTTGGGCTTAAGAAGTTTGTAGACACTGTTGGTTATACTCTCTGAGGCTTTAGCCACCTGCGTCAAAACCAATCCTTCTTTCTTTGCAATCCGGTCCGCTTCGGCCTTCTCCACTACACCAAGAGTCGTTCCGTGCTGGTCGATCAACCGTACCATGTTGTCGTCTGCAAGAGTAATACTACGTAAAAATAACCGACGTCGTGTGTTGAAGATTGTTTCCTGGTACATGGGCCGCACCAGTGTACGAAGTGAACGTAGACAAGTAAGACATCGTGGATACCAAATGGACATGTTTTGTTTATTTTTCTTCTCTAAAAAGGAACGAACGACGAGTCATAACTTGACTTGATAAAAATTACCATTCTACACTCCACTAAACTATAATTACCCAGAACACAGACAAATCACAACTTAATTGCTTCGTCTTAATCCTTTATAATTGATGGTTTCATGCAATTGGAGGAGGAAATATACAATTCAGTCATAACATACACCATCCGCCGGCGGGGAGATGACGGAAAAAACTTTGAAAGTGTAAACAGAGCCGAACAATTTTGTATGACGTGTATGAGGCAATGTTCTCTAGACAGTTTCCTGTGTTTATCTAAATGCCCTCAGAATAGAATTGCTCCTTGAAAGTGTTTTTAAAAATCATCGAGACAAATGACGAACTTAGCCTCAGTTTTCCATAACATTAATAAGTGACGAAAGAGTTAGATGAAAATAACTTAGGAGTTGTATGTCTTATCAATTTGAAGGCAATATACATTATTATTTCGGCACCCAAACAAAATGGAGTTTCCTACGATCACTGGGGAGGAGAACACATCTCCTCCACACTTGAAACTGGTAACAACTTCACCAGTGGTTGCACTTAAAATATTCAGCACTCCTTTGGTATTTACAGCAACGACGAAGGAGTTAAAAGCTACATTTGAGTCTGACGCGCTTTTTCGACTTTCATTTTTGGTATCATCGAATCTAATAACGGCCGCACTTGCAACAATAGATACTTCAGTATAACACTTCCATAACAATTGACCTCGATCATCCAAACAATATAGATAACCATCGTTAGATCCAAATATGATTGATCGAGTCCCTTCTTCTGCATCACAAACAATAGGGGAGGAGAAAATTGGGCCAGATGTGTTATATCTCCACAATAGTTTGCCATCCTTGTCAACCAAGTACAAGGCACTGTCTACGCATCCAAAGGTAATGTTATCTCCGCAAATTATGGGAGAAGTGAATATAGGTTTGGCAACACAAAACTCCCATACTAATGTTCCATGCATCAAATCTAGAGCGACTAACTTTCCTGATAATAAACTGACATATAAAATGCCTTGCTCAACATTTATCAGAGGCGCAGAACAACACAAACTGTTGGCATGGTAACGCCAGTGCAACTCTTTGGCTTGGTAGTCTAAAGCGTAAATGTTTTTATCGTGGCAACCAATGTAGGCGATATCATTGTGACAGAGTGGTGACGATTTGACGATATCATTTGTCTTGTACTTCCAAATAACTTCACCTGACGCGGTCTTGACAAAGTAAATATTGCCATCGTAACATCCTAGAAAAGAAAAGAAAAGAAAATCAGCCTTGATGTTTTGTAGGGTTTCTTGCGCGCAAAAAAACAAACATTATATTTCGTTTCGAGATAAAAAAGGGGTTTGGCACTGGAAAAAACACACTGCTTTCTTCCTTGGTGCTTTATTGCATGAAAATTTCGCGGCATGAAAATTTCGCGGTTTCGCGGTCGGGTCTCAAAAACCGCGAAATTAAAATGCCGCGAAAAATGGATTTTTACGCCAACCGCGAAATTAAAATGCCGCGAAAATGTTTTTTTTTCGGTCAACCGCGAAATTAAAATGCACCAAAAAATCCGATTTTTGTGCCAACATCACAGAAGATTGATTTTAA
>JAYRBV010030003.1:0-10036 GCA_036023255.1 Mitrocomella polydiademata
TAAAGGCTTGTTGACTGGTCTTTAGAGCTTGCGTGCCTAGAAGAAGAAAGACAAATCTGTTAACAGGTAAGTTTCGCGTTGATAAAAGCTGCGTGGGGATGTAAAAGTAATATATATCGTTAATCTTTTTAAGATGGAAAAGAAGAATTATTGTAAATGGTAACTTGCAATTAATTTTTGTAAAAAGAGTTGATTTCGATTAAAAAGAAATTTCTCGCTACAGGTACAGTACATATGGTACGGGGGATAAAACTGATTAGACTTGAACCCCCCCCCCCCGTACAACACCCGTACACAGGGGGAAAAGCTAATTAGAATCCAAACCCCGTACAAACCGCCGAATGTACGGGGGTCGCCCAGGGTCGTGTTATATGATGTATGATAAACACTTTATGTGACAGTTATTATGCTTAAATCTCTCAATTCCCTGTTGAAAAGTCGAAATAAATGGAAAGAATCTCCAAATTTTGTCGTTTGGGACCAAATTTGGTATATATATACCATTAATATAATAATAGTTTGGAACCACCTAAATGTTGTTGTTTTTCCGTGGCACTCAAATTTTAACGAAGCTTTCAAGAGAAATGGTTTCCGACCCGGAGGCAAGTCTCCTTTTTTTCATGAGACTTTCCATGTTTATTAATTTGAGGACTAGGAATCCAATGCAACCATGCCCTTTTTCAATTTCCTTCTCCTTTGTACAGTTTTTCTCGTTTGAAAACTTAATTGTTTTTTTTTTGCGACATAACATAAACATAATAAATTTCAACCTTTCTTCTACAAAGATCAATTATTTGTTGAATCTTGAATCTTCTCAAGCCCTCTTTACCAATTGTTTTGGTAAGCACCTTTTTATTGGTGCAAGGCTCTTCCACAAAATTCTGCTTTTCTTCTTCTTTTTTCCTTTTCTTTTCTTCTTACTTCGGTTCTCTAAATGTGAGTTTACATGTCAGTCTTCATTGTTTCTCCACTCCATATAATTTTTAATGTATCTTGTTACTTTTCTTAGTGGCTGAATCTCTCAGCCACTCTTCCTTCACTTCCTCTCCCAACCTAATTTTTACCTCCCAGCAGTTTATTATATGTTCTGTGCTCTCTTCCGTTCTCATTAACCATCATTTAGAAACTCACCGAAATAAGAAATAAAGTCTTAACCTGGTGTTTTTTGTCTGCGCAACATCCCACCTTGCTCTGCTTCGCCTCTTAAGCAAATTGCTGCTGCAGTAGCCTGTAGGCAATACTCTGTTATTTTCATATTCTATCCCCCGAAAAACTGGGGGACTGAGTGCGCATGCATATATATTTGTAAACAAAACACCGAGATTTACATTGGTAGTCTCCAGCCTACTTGCATATAAGAAAGCAATAGGATTGCGCACAGACCACTGCTGCGGCAATTAGCTTAAAAAGCGAAGCAGATCAAGGTGGGATGTTGCGCAGACAAGTGTTTTTATGAACTAAAACCTTTCAGTTTTCCACCAGAAACCAGTGAAAATAGTTTATCATATTGAAAAAATTGTGTGTACAGCAAATTAGAAAGAAAAAACAACTTTCTAAAACTTTCAGTGAATAAACCTTTGGTCAAAATTTCTACCGAAAGTTTATAGTGTCGAAACTTTTTGTGATTAATGCGGAAGGAGCGTTTAAAAGAGCAAATCAATATTTTGGCAACTAACACCTAACTACCTTTGAGACCACTCATATATATGCTAATTTTTAAGACCACTTAATGACCACTCATTATTTTTTGTACACAGTAACTTTTAAGATTTTTAAAAGTTTTCATTTATTTATTTTTTTTCTTATAGGTAAAACTTATGCATTATGTCAAGATTAATTGTGAAAAATTTGCCACTGAATATAAAAGAGGAAAAGCTGCGTAATATTTTTTCAAGTGCGGGAGGGGAAATCACTGATCTGAAATTATGTTTCACAAAGAAGGGTGTTTTTCGAAAGTTTGGTTTTGTTGGTTACAAAACTGAAGAAGATGCAGTAAATGCATTAAATCGACTGGACAAAACATTTATAAACACCAGTAAGATAGTAGTTGAAGTTTGCAAAGATCTTGGTGACAATGAAGCACCAAGAGCTTGGTCCAAATACTCAAAGGATAGTTCAGCCCATCTACGAAAGGAGAAGGAAGTGCAAGAGAGGAAAGAGAGAATTAAAAAGTTGCAATCTGCTTCTGAAAAGCAAGAACCTAACAAAAACAACAAGAAAAACAAGAAGGAGAAGAAAGTGTTGAGGGAATTAGAAGATGTGGAAGAAGACCAGGATTTTCAAGAGTTCCTGGCGATTCATTCTAGTAAAAAACAGACGTGGACGAATCAAACATTAGCGCCTACAAATTCAAAAGAGGTAGACAGGGAAACCATACAAAAAACAAATAATAAGCAGCAAAAGGTATAGAAATTCCTTGAATTATATTGTATTGTTTTCTTTTATCACAGGCCTTGAGCTAAACACAATGTGTTTCCTAAAGATTAGAAGACTCAAAAAAAAAAAAAGGAGAAGAATATATAGGTTTTGAAAAACATAGATATTTATTTCGAAACTTTTTCCGTAAGGGAAGCAAACTAGTTTTAATTCAAAGGTTGATTACTTTTCATATGCAATTATTTTTCTTTTTTAAGGTGGAACTAGAAGGTGATTGTAGCAGCAGTGAAGATGAGGGTTTCACTGAACAAGGTCTCGATGATACACCAGAAGAAAGAGCAGAAGAAAAAGAGCCTGAAGAAAAGAATGAAGAGAAAAACGATCCAAAGAAAAATAAGTCTGATCTGGATTGGTTGAAGGGTAAAATCACTAAAACAGAGGTAATTAGCATATCAAGTATCAAAATTGTACCCAAAAAGTTTGATAGTAATGTTCCATTTACCGAAGAAATGGAGATTGTTAGGAAAAGGACCAAGAATGAAAAAAGATGGGTTTTACTGATTGAATTGTTCATCTATATTTATGAGCGTTTATTAAGGGTGTATTCCATTCAGCACAAACCAAAAACCAACTCAACTAAAAACTATTTGCACAAAAGGAATGTATTTTGGTCGATCTGGTAGAGTTTTGGTAAATCAAGACAAATTCACATGCAATGTCTATATTAACAAAGTTCGGGAAATCGAGTCTTTCACAACATAAACTTTAACAAATATGGCGGCGATGTTTTGGTATCCGTGCGCACACGTACCGAAATAAACAATGATAATTTCAAAAGTAATTCCAAATCTGTTATTAACCACAGCTAAAATAAAGATACCAATTTGGTCAAGATGCGCGAAAGGAATACACTGGTTTTGCGACCGATAACCAAATCGACCAAATCGACCAGCCCTCGAGGTGGTTGTTTTGGTTTCCAACCAAAAGCTAACCGGTGCTGAATGGAATGTCATTTTCTGGTTTTAGTTGAGTTGGTTTGTTGGTTTGTGCTGAATGGACCCTAAGCTTACTATTTTTCTGTAGTAAGTTTATCATATAGTTTCATCTGTAGCATATTTGTTAAGTTCATTTTTCATTATAGGGGGAGAGTAGCACAAATTTAGAAATAACAAATGAAGAGAGGAGTGAGGACATTGCAGATGATCCGGAATTAGAGAAAGAAAAGAAGAAAAAGAAAAAGGAAAATGTAAAACAGGCTAAAAAGGAGATCAAAAAAAGTGATATCAAATCCCGTACCCTCAAAATGAGAGGTGTCCCTTTTAAATGTTCTGAGGAAGATGTTGTCACATTTTTCAAACCTCTTGCAATTGAAGATATAAGATTCCCGCAAGACAAGAAAGGAAGGCCAAGTGGATATGCCTTTGTGGATTTCTCTAGTCTCTCTGAAGTAGAAGAAGCTGTGAAAAGAGACGGAAAGAAATTGAAAGGAAGGTATATTGAACTGTTCCCTGAGAATAATGATGCAAAACCAGTAGACCCTAACAGAAAATATGGGAAGAATGGAGAATGGTTAAATAAGGTAATATTTATAAGAAGAGATTTCGCTCTTTTCAAACTGCCAAGAAAGACGAATATTTATAAACTAACTTAAGATAAATTGATCGGTCTAAAGATCTTTGGCCTTGAGATATTCACAAAAAAAGACCTATTTTTATTACTACAAGATGTATCGGGCTATTTTGGTCTCATTGGTCATGTATATGCTGAGAATGGAACAAATAATATGAACCTGTTGGAAACTCTCAGGACTTGAAATAAGGGGCGGTCAACGGTCAATGACCGCCTTGTTTTGCATCTTGACCGCTCAAAAGTTTAACATTGTGATCAAACGTGACCGCCCACTTTGTAAAAATTATCGTTTTGTTTACAAAACATTTTAAAGATTAGCTCGCGAGTTAACAAGTCAAAGATAGACGGACACCTGGCTTTGATAATCCCCTTTACACTGCATGATATGTGTGTCGTTACTATCAAATATATACAAGAAAGAAAAAGAAAATGAGTTGGGTTTTTCAGAAAGATTAATTAACAACAAATTTCGTAAAATTTCCCCAGCAAAGATGGCAAAAAGAATTTGCCTACAACGTTTTCATGACCACCTCACTAATAATTTTTATACTCTCACTCCTTGATGAATGGATGAATATTACTTTTCTAGACAAAGAACCCACAATGTTTTTATTTTTATTTGTTATAGTCAGAAGAACCAGTTGAAGATGTTTCAGATTCTGGCCGTTTGTTTATCAGGAATCTCTCGTACACTTGCACTGAAGAAGATTTACAGGAACTCTTCAAAAAGTACGGACCTCTCACTGAAGTGAACCTACCGATTGATAAAAACAGCAACAGAGCAACAGGTTATGCCTTTGTAACTTTTATGATGCCAGAGGATGCCATCAAAGCATTAAGTCAATTAGATGGAAAGATTTTCCAAGGTAGATTGCTCCACCTGCTTCCAGGTAGAAGTCAAAAATCGAAAGAAGAAAAAGAAAACTCAGGTATGTTGATTGTTTCTACATACATTATAATGAAAAAAGTGCATAAATTTTAAATTTATATACATTCAATTAATTAAGGGTAGGAGTCAAAAAAGTGATAATTTTTGTGGTAAATTGGTATTTTGATAATAATTTAGTACAGTTCTTACAATTTAAAATGATTTTCAAAAGCTTTTTCATTACTATACATATCTAGGTGAAATGTCATCGTCATACAAAAAAAAGAAGGACGCAGAACAAAAAATTCTCAGCGGGAGTAGCCACAATTGGAACGCCCTATTTCTTGGTGCGAATGCTGTTGCTGATGCAATGGCCGAACGTTTGAACACAACTAAAAAAGCCATTCTAGATGGTAAAGATGGTAAAGGGAGTGTAGCTGTAAGGATGGCATTGGGCGAAACTGAACTTGTATCTGAAACCAGAGATTTCTTGGAGTCACATGGTGTTAAGTTAGACGCCTTCGGTCAGGTGACTAGTGCAATAATCATCTTAAAAATTATTTTCTATTTTGCATATGCATTTCCCTTTATGAAACTGAGTCAGTAGTTTTTTGAATGTTTTCTTGTTTGCGCACATTCTAAATTCGATTCAATCACTTAATGATGTCAACATTTCAAAAAAGTTCAAGTCTTCTTTCAAGAGGCAACTTTCTTATTGCTAGAAAATGAAATGTGAAATTGTTGGAAAAATAGGAATTTTTTTCGCAGAAGTATGAACTTCTTTGGTTGGTAGATTCTGCTAATAGTTAATGATGTCTTTGATTCAGTAAAACCTACTCATTTTACCAGGCATCTACAATGAGAAGTAAAACGGTTTTGTTGGTGAAGAATTTACCCCCTGGAACAACAACAACAGAATTAGAGGATATTTTCTCACAAAAAGGTGATCTTGGTCGTCTACTCATGCCACCGTTTGGAATCACAGCCATTGTAGAATTTGTCACACCAGCTGATGCTAAGAATGCATTCACCAATCTGGCATATTCAAAGGTATCTAGTTTGTTTTTTTAATGCTACATGTGCACCCATGAATGATTTTAGTGCCAAGAATTGGGAACGAATTTTTAATAATGAAAATTCCTAATCACTGCCAATTCAATAAGGCTCCCTTGTAGATGTTTTTCAAGAATGGCAGGAGCCTCATTGATAGCAATTGTGCATATAACTGAAGAGGCTATCCTGGGTAAATAAAAATTGTATAAAGTTTTTTAAGGTCTCGCATTCTTTTTTTCATCATAGTTTAAACACACTCCTCTGTATTTGGAATGGGCTCCTGTTGATGTATTGTCTGGCGAAGTAACTGCAAAACCAGTGAAAGAAGTAAGTTGTTGACAAGTTCAATGTGTTTACCCTGATTGTTGTGTTTCTGGATAATTTTGGACACGTCGTTGAATCGTATATTACTTTGAAAATCATCTTTATGAATTTTAGAGTTTATGTCATAAATAAATAGGTTGAGAAACAAATTGATTGAAGCAAGCTGTCAATTATCTTGGGATTACTTTGTTTATCAGTATTATTGAGTTTGTTTTGGAAATTTGGTTTATAACTGTTTTGAGGCGGATAAATTTATTGGAATCCTGTAATTTTAGTATTTTGAATGTTTTTATATTTTGTTATTTAGGATGATGATGTAAAAGAAGAAAGTGACAATGGTTAGTATTCATTTTTTATAGTTATCATCTCGAACTAAATTAAATCTAAAAATTTCAAGATGCAGATGCAGTTATGGAAATTATTTTTATTTCGCAGACGAAGGAGATGATACAGGCACATCCATTTTTGTTAAGAATCTCAACTTCAGTACAACAGATGAAAAGTTGAAGGAGGTTTGAAATTATTTCTTCTCCTTTTCATATTTTTCCTTCCTGTCCTTTCAATTTAATGGTGAAAGATTCTGGGTCCTTAAGGTGAAAGTTTTTACAAGATTAAGTTTGGTTGGATTGACTAAATCAATAATAAACAAAATATTTTATTTTAAATTTTCTATAGAACGACAATTTCATTGTTATCATTTAGCGAATGACAGAAGATCTTGTAAAAAAACTTATAAGAATTTCTGAAACATTTCCATTTAATTTCTTTGAAATTGAAACATCATGTTTAGATGCTGGGACTTTTTTTCTTCTGAAGGTATTTTTGAAGTGCGGGAAATTGCGTAACGTGACTGTAGCAAAGAAGAAGGACCCTAAGAAAGCAGGTAATATGTTATCAATGGGATATGGATTCGTTGAATACAAATGGCAAAAAGATGCAGACAAAGCTATCAAACTATTACAGGTAATTAATTATTTAGGGATAGAAAGATGGGATATGGATTGGGTAGATTTAATGTTCTGATACAGTTCAACGGCCAAAAAGTTATCAGTCGTTCTTCTATAGAAAAGTCTCTTAAATTTGTTTGTTTGAACGAGACAAATATCACCGGATTTCTCGTTTTTTCAGACATTTTTAAGAGAGTTTTGACCAGTGATAACCTTTTGCCCGATAGACAACTTCTCTGTTCTCTTGCTTTAATGTTCTATACACTTTCCACATTAAGTTAAATTTATATAATATACAGTTGTTTTTCTATATTAGAATGTTGAGCTGGATGGACATAAATTGGAATTGAAAAAATCCCACCGCGAAACAGTGTAAGCTATTTTCTTATGATAACTACACATTACTGAACAGCCCGGCCCACAATCTGTACAAACTTTCCCTGATACGAAGAAGTATCTTAAAAATATTCAACTGGCACGTGCAATGCATTTATACTAACATGGGGCTCGAATGGTGACAACTGTCTTCAAATGGCCTGGAATTTAGTTTTTGTCCTGGAAGGCCTTGAAATACCTGGGATTTTCACGCTTTTAAGAAAATGTCCTGGAATCGTCATATCAATATTTGTTTCCAATCATGAATTTCTTCAGCATTGTTTTGACGTTTTTTAACGATGTTCCAAAGGAAATCTGTATTGGGGATGTTTTCATTGTATTTTTATAAGAAATGTTATTGTCCTCGAATGTCTTGAAGTTTTCCTTACATCTCAATAGTGTCCTGAAAATGTCCTGCTGGTATTTGTTTTAAAATGTTCTGGAAAAAAAGTGAAAATGTTTAAACTAATTATTTTTAATTTTTGTGAGAGCTAGATTTTTAATGCTAGAAGGCTTGATGTAGATTTTTTTATTATCACTGCAGGGCACCTAAAACAGCGAGGAAGCGAGCGTCAGAAAAGGAACAAGCCACGAGTAAAATCATTGTTCGTAATATTCCCTTCGAAGCAACTGAAAAGGAAATTAGGGAACTGTTCAGGTAAGCTTTACGTAATTTAAATTTACTTCTTCTTTGTCAGTGTGACTAAGTAGTAAACAATATTTATGTTTTTGTTTATTCCGTCTAGAGGACTATAAGGACTTTTTTATTGAAATAATGCGTGTCCCAACCTGTCATTTTAGCTGCAAATTCAATTGTTATCATTGATTATTATCAACATAATTGATCACACTTGACCGAAATCTATTGAATTCAACTAAATTATACGCACAATTTTGAAAACTTTAGAGGGATATAAAATACGAATGGGTGAAATATACACCTTTTTGGTACAACATTTAAGCAATGAATAACAACTTATTAGAACCGCATGAAAACGGCATGCATTGTTTGGGAGATATTACATGTATTACATCAATTTACATTAAAAACGCTTTTACTCCCTTCTTATATTCATATTTTTGTTTATTTCAACTCCATGGAATAAATAACATAGCTTAATCATAATCTGAAAAATTCATGTCTTGATTAAGTTTTAGCTCGCAGAAATTGATGATTCTTTAAAAATAAGTAAGGCCCTTTCCAGAATTTGAAGTGTAAAACAGACCTTACTTTAGGACACGCATCGTATTTTTTTTGACCTATAATTAATTACTGACAAAAGGATTTTGAATAGACGCGATCATAAAAACTAAAGATGTTTCTCTATTCATATTTTATCTCTATGATCCACATTGTTTGGAGTCTCAATAAAATTGTAGGTATATTAAGTTGTGAAAAATTTCGTCTCTATTCAGCAAGGATATTGAATTCTTCCCCCCTGACTGAAGTTCGTGCAATACTTTTGACATCAGTTTCGGCAATTCCCTCCTAAACAGTTATTATAAGCTTAATCACAAATTGTAATAAACACGTTTCTTTAGTTCCTTTGGGCACATCAAATCTGTACGTTTACCGAAGAAAATGGTTGGTACAGGTTCACACAGGGGTTTTGCATTCGTTGACTTTACTACCAAACAAGATGCAATGGTAAGGACGTTGTAAATATGTTGATTTGATGTCAAAATTAAAACATCTCCAAAACAAAATTCCCCATGACGTTATCCAAGCGAATATTTCGCAAGACATTCGCTGTAATGGAGTAATATTAACAACTGTTGTTTTTAAAATAACACCTAAGTTTTTGAGAAACTCAATTTTGATTGGTTCTTTCTTTTTGTTTGTGTTGCGAATCTGATTCACACAAATTCGATACATGGGATGAAGTTGTCTGCGCAACATCCCACCTTGCTCTGCTTCGCTTTTTAAGCGAATTGCCACTGCGGCGGTCTGTGCGCAATACTATTGCTTTCTTATATGCAAGTAGACTGGGAAGGACTTGGTGTTGTACTACATATAATGCCTCTCAGTCCCCCAGTTTTTCGGGGCATAGAATACATGAAAACAGAATTGCCTACAGGCCACCGCAGCGGCAATTCGCTTAAAAAGCGAAACAGAGCAAGGTGGGATGTAGCCTGTTCACACGACTCAACTTTTAAACGGGGAAAATTTGAATCTGCGTGGAGACTAGGTGGGATGTTGCGCAGACAAGGGATGAAGAGGAATCTTTCATCTTTAATGTTTTGACATGTTGATATCAACTATGAAATAATCACCATAAAAGCTTTATTCAAATCTCCCTTTTGAAAGAGCTGCAATCAGAGACATAAATTTATGGCAAAAGTAACAAAATACGCGTAATTTGGTTGCTTAAATCTAAGTTTGACTTTCATTTTTTCGTCAATCAAGTCGAGAAACAGTAAAACTCGAAAGTTTTCAAGTAGTCTGGGTACTAGGCTACTGAAA
>JAYRBV010030014.1:0-20348 GCA_036023255.1 Mitrocomella polydiademata
GTTGGGATGACTATACTGGATTCATTGCAGAGGCCCTAACAGCAAAGCTTTTTGGGCCGAATCTCATAGGCTAGGTTTATTAGGGTTAGGGTTAGAATAAAATTCCGCCTACCGCACGGGCGGTCTGGTACAGGCTAGGGTTAGGGTTTCTCTTTGAAGAAGTGTTTTTTTTAGATAAACAGTTCTTTTAAAAGTAAGTACTGAAATTTTGTAAGAAACACCAGTAAAATATTTTTTCGTGTACATAAACTTTTGCGAATGAGCTAAAATGAAAAGTTTTGCGAACATCTGTAGAATTTTTTTTTCTTTTTCTTTCATGATCTGTTGTTTAACAAAATTTTCACGAATGGAAGCAGAAATTTTAAGTTCAGAATTTTGGCCCAAATTCGCTATCCGCGAAAGTTTCTGCTTGCACCTTAAGTAAAAATCTGAAATCAAAAAATAGAATCCTTTCAAAGTTTTCTGCTGAAAATTAAAGTTCGAAACAAAAGGTGAAATCATCCAAAACGCCCTTTTGAAAGACAAATTCCAGGACATTTTCGACCCTTTCAGGATACAGATGGCCCTAATCTGATTTGCATACATTGCGAAATAGTTGTCTTTACACAAATGTGATTTGGGTAAAAACGAATCCAAATACTTCAAAGAAGAAACGTGAAAGTATGGCTCCTACAAAAAAGTATTCTCAAATTCCAGGAATTTCAAGGAGGAGTGGCCACTTGGATTGATGATGATCAATTGATGGTGACCAATTGATAACAATATAATTAATTAGATTACTATATGTATTCTTTTATAGTTCTTTCTCTCTCTATGTTAATATTCTCTGAAACATACAATTCTATACAAAAAGTAAGGTTTTCTTCTAGCTATGACCCAAAAATCGCTTATCATATTAACATAAAAAACTTTCGTATTCTAATAAAGATTAAATCAAAACGCGAAATAGTTAAAACACCCTTTATAATTACAGTAAAAAAAATCACAGCACTTGGCAGAGAATCGAATTATTCAAAAGGCTTGTGCGCAGGAGTGCTTTTCTATTGATACAACACGTATAACTGCGTGCCGTATCAATAGTAACTCTCCTCCACTGTGTTATTTTATTGGTTTTGCCGTAATTCACACGGTTTATTTAAAAACAACCATAAAATCACTCGGGGACTGTATAATCTCTTAGTAGCAGAATATAGCATTGCATTCAGTATTGGCGATAAATAATATAATTTATACTACAGTAGATAATAATAATCGAGGGGCAAAAAAAATATTATAATAATAATAAATTACAAATTTTGATAGCTACAAAACTAAAGAAAGAAACCTAAAATCGATACATACTTTTTTTTAGTAAAATATACAAGGGGTCAATAATAAGGGCGGGGTAGTAATAAAATATTTCTTTAAAGGATGCAGTAAACAATAAATTAATCTCTTTTCAATAAATTACAGGGTGATTCATATTTTTCTTAAAACGAGTATAAATTCTCTAACACAAATGAGTGAGCGACAATAAGAGCGCATAACGTCAGATCAACATTCCTTTAACGTTACAAACGCCGAAAAACAACTTTGAGTTGATGGGAACGGGCGGAGGGCGGAAGCCGACACGGAATCGCTAAAGTAGTTTTGGGTGTCGAACACACTGCTATAAATCACTACACTTACAGGTAATGAGGAAATGGACTTTGAACAAGTCACCATTACTGATGATGATTTAACTTTAAACAAGTCACACGTGATTCAACTTAAAGCTACTGCGCTGATGCCGTCCGAATGTCACGCTCTTCACCCGACCCATCTGTTTCCACAGCGGTGACATTATGGTATTTTTGTTTCTCTTTCAAAAACAAAAAAACGGCCAATAAAATATAAGCATCTAATTTAAGCGAAAAAAGCAGACGTTTCCTTCCTTTCGAATGACCGGTTCTTTTCAACAAAAAAAATCTCAAGAATGCAGTAACCGACCGCCCCAATGATTTGTCAAAGCGTTTCCTGACACTGTCGACAAAAAGCGATAAGCTGACGCCGATCGAAACAAAAAAAAACATCTCTCGAAATTTGGGAAACAGTAACGGCGCTCTACCATAATTATAATACATTATTACCCAATGGGCTGAATACTCAAAAAGCCACTATGTGGAACAGTTGTTTTTCTTTACAACAGAAAAACAAAATTCTCTACTTTACCTTTTTAATGATTTAGCCCTTAGGGTGTCCCAGGAATACTATTTTGATTTTGAACTCCTTTGTTTCATTGAGACACCCTGTATATAGTTTTTTTTTTTTTTGTGAAAAAATCAAACAAGTAAATTCTATCAAACGCAATTCATTTTTTTTGGTCAAACGCGTCACTCTCGTCATGAACACCAACAACAAATAAAAAAATAGAAATCTACATAATAAATCATCTACATAAATAAGAATCCTGTCTGTACATAACATAATAATGTAGATTTTTCTTATATACAAGCATAGAAGAATAAAATGGATAGTTGGAATTCTTTTTTCCTTTTACACTTTTCACTTTACCACTAAATACAGTACTTGTCAAGAAAAATCAATCACAAAGTCTATTTGAAGGTTTTGACATATCACTGGGTGTCATTTCTGTCAAAAAAAGAGAGAGCATTTTACTAAATCCACTTCCTTCCTTCCTTCCTGGTCTGAATAGAAGTGAATCCAGCCAGAAAAAAACACATTAAAAAGTCAAATTGGAGGAGTGCTCCTAATAGTCTGATTGGCATACTTTTCGAAAATAAGTCTACTTTGTCATTATCTGCTAACAGACCTTTCCCGAAATACCATTTAGATGTAGATTCCTATGATTAGCCTCGTAGTTGTGTAATTGAGTCTCATGGGAGTAAAAAATTTCATCAATGTGCAATAAAGGTTCAAACACCTTGAGATGATAGGAGCACGTCCAGATTTCTTGAAACCGAGATTAATAGTAGGAATCTATGTATAAAGGGTATTTCGGGAAAGGTCTTAGACATATTTTCTATTGATACGGCACGCCATAGTGCGTGTTGTACGAAATAGAAAAACACTCATCCACATAAGCCGTTTGATTATTCTCCCGGCTGGAAAGGCGCAAACCTGATTCTCAAAACAAATGGTTGCACCCTTCATATTCACAAATGTCGCTATCTAAGTTTCTCAAAGAACACAGACAGACATCCTATTATTGAGGCAAAAATCAACGTCGCTTAGAGCCCTGTTATAAGGCCGCACTAACGTCGCGTCTAATGTACAGGGTGTATCAAAAAAAATCTATTTTTAACAATGGATTGCTATTGTTTCGAGAAGGTTTTTTTTGATACACCCTGTAATTCAACCGGCCTGTGCATAATATGAAGACGCTACACTGCCTTTAGTATTGCTTACATTATAGTGTCTTCTTCATAAGTACACGTTTGTAGAATTGAATTCGACGTGACGTTAGTGCGGCCTTATAAAGCAAGCCTTAGCAGTTCATTGAGCGTCGTCGTGAAATCTCGTAGAGTAATAGGAAGGCATGTCCATGAGAGGGTAATCATCCGTCGGTCTGAGAGACCACCGGTCAAAACTCTCTTTAACGTGTTTGAAAAAACGAGGCACTTGATAAAAAAAATTGTCTCGATTTTCCAAACAAATTTTTAAGAGAATTTTCTATAAAAGAAAGGATGATTTCAAATCGACAGACGAACTGTATGCTATATATAATAAATGAGGCTGCTTTTTTCAGACAAAGAAAACGGTAAATTGTGATTTTAGGAAGCGTAGATAGCTGGTTGATGGCTGGCTGACAAAATACGTCTTGAATGTTATTTACCTAACAGTCAAGAGTGGGAAGCGATTAAAGGGAATTAGCACTAGCTTATAAGGTGTTAACTTAACCTTCTTACATCCGACTAGATTTACTTTTCAGCAACATGGGAAAGTTCGAACATAAAGAAAATCCACTCCAAGCTAATAAATACACTTATTGCTATCAAGCTGTGTCGCAATGAATAAAAAAACACAACAAAAGCCGAACTCAATTAGTAAGAAGTCTGTCGAGTTATTATCAAAGCTCTCGAAAATACAAAATCTGGTAAAAGATCAATTTTTCCGAAAAATACAATTCATTATTACATTCTTATTTTTTTTATCGGAGGTGACTGGTAAAAGCCTTTCGAAGCGCAAAAGTAAAATAAAAAGGATAAAGATCGGCAAAAACCCTTTTTCCACTTATCACCACGAAAGGTAGAGCGCGGATTATCCCGTCACTAATTCTCTGTTACAATCAAATTACGTAAAAGAAGACCAATCTTACCCCTATTCGCTACAAGCATGTCTTCAATACGTTTTGGTCTTCTCATAATACTTCCCCTACGATAATATAGGATTAAAAACACAATAATGGAATCGTAATCGGTCATCTCATCTTCTTCTTTGTTTCACAGGTGAGTGGCGTGGACTGTTACCATTTCTGTTGTGTTTTTGTCATGGTTACTGGCTTTCATTTTCTTCTCTTCATCCTCAGGAGTAGTGTTGTTGTTGTTATTGTTGTTGTTTGTTTCGAAAACAGCCTCGTCATCTCCATCCCTCTCCCCTTCGTCCTCGACCCTTACCGTCTCTTCCTCATCATCTCCCTCTCTCTCAACCCCATCGCTGGCCCTAGCTTCCTCTTCTTCGTCACTGTTCGAGGATCGCAGATAACGGTCAAGTGCGCTTTTGCGACTGTCTTTGTCGCCCGACGAATACAGCTTGAAGTTGAACGGTTGTTTCGGTTGCTGTTTGTTATTGTCGGCGTCGTCGGCTTTCGACTGTTCGTCTTCCAGACTAGCGACAGAATCGGTCGGATCGGATTGATTTGTCACATCGGTAACACCGTGCGATTCATCTGTTTCCATCTTTCTTTCAGGATCCGTGTTGTTGTTATTATTGTTGTTGATGCTGTTAAGATGGCTGTATGTACTTTTACTACTTTTCACCATCGTGATATCGTCATCGCTTTTGTCGGAATCGCTGCCGTCGTTAGTGTCAAAGTTGTACTCGCTGTTTGGTACGACGCCTATCAATCCGTTTTCGACGCCGTCCCGAAAGCTGATGCGACTCGGTACTTCGTATTTTTCGTAGTGGCGATTGTGTATACTCCGTTGATGTCTTCGCCACTCAGATTGATCGCGATAGAGTTTCCCACATTCGTGGCAAGGTATTCCAATGCCCAAATGTCGGCGCACGTGACGTTTGAGGGAGTGCCGGTGAGCGAAGCGATCGCCGCAATACTCGCACTGAAAGGGCCGCGGGACTGTACAGTAGCCGATATACTGCGTGTCCTGAGATGTTACGTCTCCAGGGTGGTGGTTGGACTTCATCTTTTCGTCGGACCTTGGGGGGATGAACTTTGGTGTCTGGTTTTGTTGCTCCATCTGCACGAAGGCGGGTGAGGCGAAGTTTTTTCCCATTCGTTGCTGATGGTTTGGGGCGGGTAGGGTGGCGTGTTGCGGGTGATAGTTGTGTTTAGATGATGGCTTAGGTGATAGATCTAAAATGCTAGTACCTACACGATATTTCTTGTTGTTTTTCATCTCAAACGAAATGTTTCTCTTTTCGTCCTGATAATTCTCGTTCTTCTCGGACCTATCAGAATCGGTGTCGTCGTCATCGCTGTGTCTTGGAGGGTTGTTTTTACCTTGTTCTTCGCGCGATATGCCGTGAACTAATTCTTGGTGTTGCACGAGACACTTGTGGTAGCGGAATGTCTTATCGCAGTGTTTACATTTCAAGTCTGTCTGCTCCTCGTAGCACGTCTGTTTTTTGGCATGGCGCACCAACGAGTCTTTCCTAGTGAACCGCTGTCCACAGTTTTCGCAGATGAAAGGGCGAAACTTACCATCAACGCCCGGTGTTATGGCTTCCAGGGTGCTTTCGTTAACGACGCCTGCTTGAATGTGCTGTGGTGGTGGTGGTTGGTGTGGGTAGACCTGCATTTGATCGACGTGAGGTTGTAGGATGTTCTCACCTCCGCTGCTACCACTACTGTATCGTCCTTGGGGTGGCGGCTGTTGCATAACGACTGTCACTGGCTCGTGGTTGGACAAATAAAGGGTCTTGGGACGGTCACCTGAAGGACTTATTCTGTAGTTGACGGGTCGTTTATCGTTACTGTCGTCAGAGGAATTCGAATCGTTGATATTATCGGTATCGTTGTTTTGGTTTTGTTCCTGCCCTGCATTCGGAACATCATTTCGGTTTTCAGCCTCGACGCTCTCCTTCTGCTCATCCCCTTCTTGGTCTTCAGGCTTCTCTTTGTGTTTACGTAAGTGAGTGAGCAGGTATTCGAACCTCGGGAATTCATTGCCGCATATCTTGCACTGGTGAATTTGATTGGACGCTTCGTTCTCCCCTCCTCCACGTTCTCCCCCGCCGCCCACGATAGCACTGTTCTCCTTCTGTACGAAACGCTTCGAAAAGTACTGTTGAGAATTCATGGCGTTGTTCGTGTATTCACTTAAATTTATTTGATTCTTGCTGTCCCCGCCGTGTTGTTTATCTCGCTTCTGGAACGACGATACTTTTTCGTTATATTCATATTCGACCTTGTTTCTTTTCCCCATGAAAGTATCTTCACCTCGATCGGAGAACTTCTCCCGAGTGTGAAAGTCGCGGTGGTCGCGCTTCCGGTTCATTTTGTCCACGAGACTTTTATCGTTGGACGTCGGTTCTTTACGGCTCATACCTCCGGGTGAATATTTCATGTCGTACGGTCTGCTGGATGGATAATTTTGTTCGCCGCGGTAATGACCACCCTGGTTTGAAGGTGGAAAATTATTACGATGTCTGTTGTAAGAGTTCTGCCCGCCGCTGCCTGGCGGGTAGAAGACGTTTTGGATTCCAGGGGGCATAGACCGATAAGGCTGTTGATCGCTCGATGAAAAAGGTCTGCTTCCCGTCGGCGGTAGATGTTGATCCCGGAGGACAAAAGGAGCCGGATACGTGTTGTAGTGTTGTGGAACACGCGTCTGGTCCGGGTGGTCTGCAGGTTTGGGCAGTATCGTTCGATGCGTTACGATAGTGGGTGCTATCAGTACATTCTTGTGGTCCAGCTTAAAATGCTGCTGAAGTTCGTACATCTCTGGGAATACCTTACCGCAAATATTGCACACGATAGCAGACTTGCCGCTACAAGTGCCTTTCTTCAGGTGGCGCGTCACAGAGTCTTTGCGTGTGAAACGGGCACCGCAGTTCTTACAAAAGTACGGCTGGTACTTTTTGTTCAGTTCAGAATTTTCTAAAGTCATTGCTTGTACGGTCTCCGCCATAGAGCTTCCAGAGGGTGAGGGGCGGGCCAAGAAAGACATGGCCTCTGCGGTGGGCCTTCCGCCACCTTTCTCTTCGATCTTCTGTTGGATCCCTCTCTGGGCATCGTTCAGAGCACTCTCAACTTTAATCACTATTTGACTGTCTACACCTATACTGTTGTCATCGCCCGGTTTGTCATCGTTCGTTGGAGACGAGTCTGCTTTAATGCGAGACACGCTTTCGTCGACGCCGATTAGGGCTTCCGTCTCTGGGTCCTCGTTTTCTTCCAGTGTCGTTTCTTCTTCATCATCGTCGGCTGCTGCTTCCATAGTCTCTCTATCTTCGCCGATAAATTCGTCAAGCTCTGAAGAGGTGTTTTTATTATTCGAGTCTTCATTCGTACTGGCCACAAGACTAGTTTCTTCCTCGTTTGACCTAGAGTCTGAGATCCTCCACGGTCTATTTTTCCCGGTTCCATTGGTGTGTTGCTTACGCGATAACTCTTCATTCTCGTGCAGGATTTCCTGCTTGGACGAGGTACTGTCCGGCGTATCGTGGACCTGTTCTTTTCCGTTATTCTTTCTAGACGACTTGGCGTCGCCACCCGGGCCGTCCGTAAAGAGTTCTTCTGAATAAATGCGATACGCCTCGCATAACTGTTGATGTGATTTCAGTTCGAAATTGTCAGAGCACATCTCGCCACAATCATCACACTCGATCTCCACACCGGTGTGTTTTCGGTTGTGGCGTTGCCAAGAGTCGATCTGATGAAAATAAACATTGCAGTAGCAACAACAATATCTCTTCCTACCACGATGTCTTGTATTTTCCATGACTTTTAATGGTCTGAAAAAAAAGAAAGAGCATAATATGAAAAAAAAAGCGTAAAGAAAAAATGAACGTTAAATATTTAATACCCGTTTGTATACGAAAAATCGCAATAAAGTCCAAACAGCGTGTCTTACTATTCCACGGGTATATGATAAACAATTCAATATGGCATATGGCAGCCCATGGGTTATTTATACATTTACTATACAAAAAACACAGTCACTTCCCCCACACTAACTAGTGTTTTTGCGAAAGAACAAACTTTTTGTAAGGTGGCCAGTTATCTGCCATCCATAATACTAAAACCACAAGGCAAATATCAATTCGTTTTAACACCACCACAAAGTTGTCGAAGTATGTGTCATGAGAAAATATCAGAGTACAGGTTCAGTAATACTAGATACTTAAGACGAAAAGAACGGCGAAAGTTCCACGTAACCGACGGATTTAGAAACTAAACCGTAGACAGTAGATCTTCCTATCAACGATTAAAAGAAAGCACGAAAGCCAATTTTGGCAATGCTTTCCAACACATTATAGCACTTCCAAAGGATACCAAATAAAAAATAAATCTTTGAATTGTTATGAAAGACTTTAAAGTGGAAGAGGTTGTAAAATTAGAATGTAAACAAACTAATAAAACTTTGAAGAGCTTTGAAGAGCTTTATCACTATAAAGATATTCATTTTATAGCAGCAGCACTACTAGCCTACTAGGTCGTGTACCAGAATTTTTTTTTTTTTTTTCAAACAGAAAAAAGAAAAAAAGAAAAAAAAGCGAAATTAAAAATGAGAACCCTGGCTAAGACTTTCAAATGGAAAAGAGACATGTGTAAACGTAAGCTGATAAAATATAAGAATGGGACTTTTAATATTTGATGAAGTGCACATTTTGAAATAGGAACACAGAAATTTTTCTCTCTTTTATTTTCTTGTCATAAAAGGTGTGGTGAGCAAACCTTATTATGGAAACTATACTTGGGTAAAAAATAAAAATAAATAAAAAAATCCCTATAAGGTGCAATTATTACCACCTCCCACCATCCTATTCCCACGTATTTGTATCCTAAAAGGAATTTAAACATTTAGGAAGTTTTTACCTGGATATATTTCAACCCACTTTATTATATGACGAGGTAGGTTTTAAAAGTGTTAAAACATCATGAAATTATGGGTAACTATATGAAAAAATACAAAGTAGTACCTATAAATAATTCCAATACCAACTTTTGAATTAACGTAATCCTAAATTAAGTTTAATATATTTAGCTGTTGAGTTGACTTGAGACTCGGCAATGTTTTTAGAGCTCACTTCTCTAAACATTCCGGTAGGATTTACAGTAATTCACTAACAATTTTAAGACATAATTCCTAAACTTCGCAACCAAGAACATTTTAAAATGAATCCCCAAAAAAGAATATAGAATAAAGAAAATTGACTCCACCTCATAAATTATTTACAACTGAAAACATCATACTCGTGCCAATCCACTAATTAAACACACCACACACAATTCAGATGTCTTTTAAAAGAAAAAACAAAGATCATTTTTTAAGTATTCAGTTTAGTTAACATTTTGATAAAAAGCTAAAAGCTGGAATATAGAAAAAAGAAAAAAAATGAATCAGTCTCAAAAAATTGTTGCAGATACATCTAAATTAATTGAGTGTTGTTTTACCAGAGAATCTTCTGGATAATTAATGTGATGTCTTCCAACCAATGTCTTTATGGTTCTACCAGTTCCCTATTTCAAAAGAAACTGTTCCTGTCCTAATAGCCTCTTTTCTGAACTCAGGAGTTCAAGAGGGCGCAGAGCCGCGAGACATGTTTCGGCCTATTTAGGCCTCATCAGTCGGGTACACTGCTGATAGCCTGTATAACTCCTGTTTTCTCATTTCTCCATAAAAGAAATTGTTTGACTAATTTAACCTCTCTTTAACCTCTTTCTTTTAGCCTTCTAAAATTTTAATACAAATATTTAAACTTCATTTAAAAAGCATTAAAAAAAAACTTTTACTAGGACCATAAAGTTAAATTCAAATGACATATAAAGAAAAACAACAAACATTTTCAAACAATATATTAACTCTGTACATTGAAAATCCAAATAGATGACAACCATCTACCTAACAAACAAAAATTAAACAAAGGAATATGGTTGTTTCTACTGTAACCAATGAAAGTGAAAGGTTAGTAGTGATGAACATAATATATAAGTCACAATAAAAATGACATTAGGTATTGAGAGGATGCCAAGGTCAAAAGTTCATTAAAAGATTTTGGAAAAAGGTCATTCAACCTGAACTTGAAAATATCATAACATTGTTAGTTGTAACATTTGACTTGAATTACAGAGAATTCTTATAGATAGAGTGTAGGTATTCCATGTGCTCCAGTAGAACATCATATGTCAATTTTGTTTCATATAAATCTTCCAAAAGAGGAAAAGGAAGTACAAGAATGCTAATTGCTTCACATCACATGGCACATGAAATAAGTAATTTGAAATCTTTCTGTCTATTCATAAGATTCTGAAGTCAAAAGTATTTCAACAACTGTGTAGAAAAAGATCAACCCCTAAAATCTAGCTATTTTTATTATATATGTTTAAAAATCTTAAAATGCAATCATTAAAAATGTGTGTTAAAAGCACCAAAATTTTGAGGCAGCTAATCATAATTTTCACTAAAACTTAAATATCTCTAGGGGTTGACAAATCACAAAAAAAGCAATTCCAGTCCCTCTAAGGGTTACAAAGTTGTAGTTCCTTACAGTAAGTCAAAAATTTCACTTGTTTTGCCAAGAAATTGTTTTTCTTGATTCACTGAAAAATTTGTGAATTGTTGCTCTAAGGGTATCAAATTCAACCTGCCAGTTCCGCTAAGGGTTGCACGCCAAACGTTTGAGCCAAAAGTTGGCACATACATGTCAGTTTGTAATGGGTACTACCACCTGGATTGCTGGTTTGTAAAACCTTCGTATGAGTTTATATCAAAAGAAGAAAAAATTACAAGTGCCTTACATTATCAAGATATATGAATGGAGTGACATCTTTAGCTTTTCCATTGAAATAATGCTCTTCCGAAGCATGCATTCAACTCTCAAGGGCGCTATCATCTTAGCTGCAAAATCCATTGTTATCATATCATTAAAATTATTTTTAACATAATTGATCAGGCCATCCGTAAAAATATGTTTGTTTGCATTTTGAATAGACACCGTCATAAAAAGCTGAAGATGTCACTCCATTCATATATCTCGTTGCTTACATGTAAAGCATAATTCTGTATTTTAGAACAGAACGGTACAAGTAAAACCAAAAAACAGCCATATAGTTTATAATTATATTGAATTAGGATTATATAGACAGAATTATAAAGGGAAAGAACTGTGAGCAAAATTAGCTAACTGGTAGAAACACTTAAATTCCAGCCAGATGTTGCCTCAAAAATTTTAACCATACTTTTTCGCCGACTCCTTTCCTGATGACATTTTGTATTATGGGCCAAAAAGTTTACATTGCCTGCTAACTTCACCATATTGACAAAATCACACACAATGCAGTGGGAAAAAATGTGCGGTTTCGTCGTAGATTTCTCGTATACATAAATAAACTTAGCACAAATGTAAAGAAGCGACAAGAAGAAAAACACATGTTGACTGAAACAAGAGCACCATCCATTAAATTATTGAAAGCCAGCTGTTTAAAAGCAACTTCATTAGATACTTTTGAACAGTCTGGCAGATGCACCTTCCACTCATTTGGCAACCTAAATCTTTCAATATATCCATATTCTGACTCTGTACCACAAGAAAACCTCAACCAAATATATTCCTAGTTCTTTCATATTTTCCTTATAAACGAATACATATGAATTCTTAAATTCAATGAGAAAGCATTACAGCAACTAACAACCATAGAACCATAGAAGCCACTCTAGCAACCCATAACTTCTCCCACGATATACCATGGCTAAACAAGCTTGATGCTCGATTTACTACGTGCAACACGCGATATATACAAGTTTATAAAACACTTTTCTCAGCTGAATTAAAGCAAAACTATCTAGACACTGACCTGGTAAAAAAGTTAATACATTTGGCGACGAATGGGCAGACATTGAGATTGGTCAGTAAAACGATTTTCCATTTTCTTTCCACACCGCCATCTCACCGGCGCAGCAACGCTTAAAAAATGAAAACAGCAACTATACGAGAGTATTGTTGTTTTCATAGAATTCCCTTTGATCGGTCCGCAATAGTATAAACCAATAAATTGGCTTTGACTCGCTTTTACGTTATTCGTTAGCTGTGATTGCTCACCGTCTAGAAATAGATCGAGACAACGCCATTGTGTTACCAGGAAGCAAAGATGATGTTTCCCTTTGGGCGAGTTGGTTGGTTGGTTGTGATGTGTGTTGTGTTTATTGAATGTGAATTCCCTCCCCCCACAATTGAAACTCGAACTTTTTTATTATCGCGAAAAAAAAACATCTGGTTGTGCCATATTCAAAGGAGATATTACGACAAGAATGAGCCGCAGGAGATACGAAAACAGCTGCAGATTTCATTCTATAGAAAGACGGAAAATTAAGTAACCATACGGCTCGGTCTTGTGGAGAAGTTTTTAGCTAAATCTATTCAGAAAACAAAGTATTGCGATTCGCACATTTTTTTCCACCTCGGCTATTCTCCTATTTTACGTCGAAATAAATATTATTATACGGGGTTTTAATTATTGACAATATATTCATAATATATCTTTTTGTGGGACGCTTTTTTTCCGAGAGATTTTTTTTTTACTCTCTCTTTTTATTCACAGTGGCACACAATAAACTGTGAGATAGAAAACTATAAAAAGTCAGAAAGAATATTCACAACCAGCCCCCATTTCTATTATTATATTATAAACCAAAAATCTACATGACGAAATAAAATTCGTGGCGATTATCAAGAAAAAGAAAGAGGCAGGAGCTGAGTAAAAAGAAAATACACGGCGCAATATGGACAATCCCACCGGTCCTATTTTTTTCGCAATCCTCCCTATTGTCCATTTTCCTATTGTGTCCCATTAATGCATAAAACATGACCCGTCGACACCTCCGACAATAAACACTTGTGTCATGCGCGTTGGTGTCCTCAGTAGCCAGCCGCAACAGGAAAAAAAATGATAGAAAGAAAAGAACTAAATATTTTTAACCATATTCGATATAGACTAGCAGGTTGCTCAGCATCGCAAGGATACTGAAAAGACTGCTTGCGCACATCTTAAACTTCACGAGTCATGCGCGTTCCGTCTCCTCGGTTGCCGCAACAGATAAAAAATACTGGTAGAAAGAAAATAACCAAACGTTGTGCGTATATAACCATATGTGTGTGAAAGCGAAACAAAGTATTGGTTAGAATATAAAAGCAAGAGCTTGCACACATTTATTGTCAATAAATCGATTGATGTGTAAGCCACACGCAGACCGCCAATCTTAACCTAATAAAACACCCACTAGTTCACAAGGGGTCAGGCGTACTCGAATTTACATCGAAACACACGCTCTCAATTCCCCGAATGCAAATCACGCACGCACCTCATTTTTTTTCTTCATCACGACCACAAAAAGTATAAAAAAAAGTTTTTAATTCAATTACTGAATAATAGCTTCATTTAAGAAAAAAAAACTTGATTGTCTTGAATTGTCCTAGGTAATTAGCACAGGCGATAATAATTGGCAACTACTTTAATAATACTCTTGCGTTTTTACTTTCGCAAATGAGAGGTATGCCAACTGTAATTACTTAACAGTTATCTCAGCTTTTATGCACATGAACGAAATATAACACGTAACACGTAAATTGGCCTGTCATTAATCCCCTAAGCCATTAATTTGAAAACCTATTATTAAAGCTATTTGGTTAAAGACATTCTTCTAATTACTGCTAGCTCCTATATAATTACTTGTGGCCACAAAAGATGATAAGCTTTGCTTGAACCATCTAGATCTACAACAGTCGCTGTCTTTTAGGTGTGAGCCCAGCGGGCCAAATCAATAAAAAGTCAAAGTTAAAGAACTGTGTTTTATTGATAAAGCACGCCATACCTTAAAGCCGTACTACTAGAAAAACGTTCCTATCAACACAAGCTTTTTGATTACCTACTAGAAGTGTTTTTGGCTTTCATATGTTCGCCTGATATTCCTGTTAAAATCATCGTTGTGAGGATAACTAACTGAGAGAAAAATATGTAAAAACACTTGTGTATACCATAACATTTTTAAAATATAAAACCAGACAGATATAAATTGTCCCGTCTTCTGATTAATGACGCTATCATATGATTTGTGATTTTTAATAAATTTTTAAAAAACTTTTTCAATCAAAAGGTGTATTTCTTTATGAATTTATTAAATCAGAAAGGAGGGAAATGGTAGCAGGGGTTTTCATAATAAAAAGCGCCCGCTGAACCTTTTCCGCACCATGAATTCACGAGAAGCCGGACATTAAACCTCAGCACACATTTTCCGCAACATTTCTTTGTCCTATTTTTGTGTTATTGTTTCATGATCATGTATTTATTTTTTTATTTTCATCGTTTTCTATCGTCAGCACTTTTATTTTTTCGTTCATAATACTCCAGGCGACGAAACACACAATAAAGACCGCCAAGGTAAAAGGTTCTAACCCTGCTAACCACAGCACAAAACATCCGCAGGCTAGGCTTTTTCACAAGGATATTGATTGAATAAAACAAAAAAAAATCTTGATAACTTAAGAATAATATCGGCTTTCAACTAATAAAATTAAGGCGACGTTTTTCACAGACGACACAAAGTTTGGTTAATATACTCTGTGCTCTCAGTAATTAGGGAACGCCGACATATATAAGATTCCAGTACAAGAGCAAAACATATAAAAACTAATACACACATATATAAAAAAAATATCATCTACTAAAAGCTTGTTTCCAAACTAGAGTTCCAATTTTTGAAAGCGGCACATGTCTACTAGAAAAACTGGGGACAAAAAAAAAACTATCGTCTCTTCCCACTTTCTTTATCAATCGTCCCCTGATTATCGTTTCTCTTAGTGTTGCAAAACACCGCCTGTCTACAATTTTAAATTATTTGAACCCCTAATTGTTCCACAATTGAGATAGAACACTCTCCTATACAAATACGCTTATACTTAGCAACAGATTAATATATTAAGATCTCTGCAGACGGCTTTTCAAGAAATAGAGAGTAAAGGGATAAGATCAAGAGGAACAGATCTAGCCATTTCTAAACACAATAGAAAACAAACCCCGTTTCACCCAGTGTAAAAAAAACCCTATAAGAAGCTTCTTTTAATATAAACACGGTGAGCGTGGGGTTACGCAAATATAAGAGCCTTTCTTTTTTTTTCCTAAGAGCCTTCTCAATAAGACGCAGAAACGGAGCGCTCTTTTCATTTTTAATACGATTCAGAAAGCAACGCCATAATGGATCACAACTAGATGACAAGAAAAAGCCTTGTGTTTTAAAAAAACATCAGAAAAGCTGATTTGGCTTTATGTTGATTCGATTAGCGGACTGCCTTATCGGAAGCTATCAGGAACGGTATAAACAAATTCTTTTGACAGCATATAAACAATGAGGGAAATAGGATAGCCAATGTGTCTATTTCGTTGGCAAGTTGAATAGTAATGCCCGGTTAACAGCTCCTGCGCTGCGCGGTGTAACTGTGTCACGAAGTATTTTTCTGTCAACACATATTATAGGTTTATGACGTGACTATATAAAACGAAAAGGCTATAATTGAATAAGTGGATAAATTTTAATAAGGAATATTTGAAACGTGTGTCTGATAGCTTCCTATTTTCATTCTCTATACACCATCATCGTCAAATAAAGGTTTAACAAAACACCCAAAAATGCAGCATTCCCGTGTTGTTACCTTACTTTTCAACTCGCCAACAAAGTGAACTCCAGAAACACCTCACAATTTTATGCAGGTTTTACCTTAGAACAATTAAATCTTTCGTTTTTTTAACAATAGACAAATATACCTACATTCCTACCTTTTTGGTGGTCCAAGAGTGAGGCAACAGCAGTATCCTTGTTTCCTTAGAGAGCTATTTGTCAAAACTTATCAAATTAAATTGTATGTAAAAGAGGAAAGGCTAACTTAGATTTTGGTATGTAATTTAATAAGTTTGGATAATTATTCGTTGAATTATACCATTTTAAAGTCAAAATTCACTTTGAAAAACACTCAAAAAACAGGTTGCATCAAACCATGATCACTTGTCAAAACCTCATAAAAAGACTGGAAGAACGAGGCATTTTGATGAAATTTGCCTCGCGATTTTACAAACACTTTTAAATTACTCCGTCATACTCCGAATCCACTAGTCCTGCAATGAACTAGTCTATACCTTTCGATGATTAATAAACCCTGGGTTAACCTATTTTTGACAAAATCTATCAATTTTGTTATCCCTAGAAAACTCAACCACTTATCAGTACCGATATGTTGTAGCCTTCAAGGTTTTTGATTTGCTCCTCTACTGCAGTTTTGTCCATCCTTTAAAATATCACCACCTTTCGAAAACAAAAGTTTTTGGCACATCAAGTCATACCTTAATATTTGTTCCTGATAAAAAACCATAGTTGAATTTGCGTTACCTCATCTGCAAGTGGTTGCGCGGTCTTTTGGATTACGAAACCAAGGTTATGTCCCTTTTATACTATTCCAGACGGAAAATTTCACATTCCTGTCTATTTACTATTAGCACAATTGTACTTTTAAAAAATTTTCATTTGTTTTTTCATAAACAAATATACTGCGACTTTTTTTACAATACCAGAATTGCGGGCTTTTTAATACAATAAAGAAATACCACACTTGTGTCTAGCAGTGCACTTATCTACTAAGCAATACCATATCATCACCATATAAAAGAGCCTAAGCACATTTCAGGAAATTTAGTTTTTTTGTTGTAAACAGATGTACTTCTGCATTCAATTTTTCTACAATTCAGAATTGCAGGGAAGTATACAAAATAAATACTGCATTATTATATTATCAATGTACTTATCTACTAAGCAATACACGATAAAAGGATCTATGTAATTGTAAGGATGTTATAAAGCTCGCTTTATAATACCCTTGGTCGTTCCCATAGTACATTACAAGAAATCCTATTGGGTCTCACTGAAAGCATTACCGGGAATGAAACAACCCTGTGGGAAAATATTTCATGAGATGTGAACATTTTTTTGTAGGTCACCCATGTCCTGCTGAAAAGAAAAGAAATGCGGTGTTATATATGCCTCTCTATACACACGCATTTTTGGCTAATCAAATGTGGAGTAAAAGAAATTCTTAATTATCTTGTAATGAGTAATGCAAAGCATTCTAAGTAATTACATCATTGTGGAGAAATCTCTGGATGTTTCGTAATAGCCGTAAGTTTGACTTTTTTTCTTTGCCCAAAAGTCTCAGGTCATTCTTTTTCCCACCTAATTTTTCGTTGTCCAAACGTCCCAGTTTGTTTTCTGGCTAGTCTAATTTGCCTCCTAGTTTCACCATAGTCAAAAGAGACTATGCCCAAAAAGTCCCCAAGTACGTGCCTTTTTTTATATTATGGCAGCGTGAAAGGATATATTTTGCACCCTCACAAGCAGAGGTATGCTGATAACACTTCACCCTTCTTAAATCCTCTTTTTGGACGAACTCAGATTTTTAGTTTTGCTTTAGTCAAGGTCCAACAATAAGGTTCAGGGTGAGTTTGAAAAATCATTCTGTTTTATAAGAATGCCCAAATTTCAATCAATCTCAAATATTACAAGCTTAGGGGTCTATACAAAGGCATTTAAAGAGGAACTGTTCATTTTTCAATCACAAAAAAAAAATCCTTGCACAGAACCAGTTCCATTTTCAGACCGCAATCTAAACCTTTTCCTACGTCGATATTTAAAAACTTTTGAACAATATTACAAGCCAATTATAAATGTACTACCTTATTATACGAAATTAAACGCTGGTATCCAAATAACACGGAAAAAACTAACACGATCACTAATTAACGCGAGTAGAAAGACGCGAATATATAAAAAAATCGACTTATTCTCTAATATATATAAAACGCGAATTGCTTATGGTTTTACTCCCTTCTCTGGTAACCCTTCTCTCAATGCCTATGTGATCCCCACAGCCTTCCATTCCGCCTGGATGATACGGTTTACTTTTTTCAGATTCAGATGGGAATACATCTTAAAACTATTTAACTTCGACATGGCAAAGCGATTGAATAGAACATAACTACCCACATAATTAGTAGTATGATTTGCAGACGCTTACACAGCACGAAAAAAACACGTTATTGTATGCAAATCAGACTACAAAATCAGTGGTTTTGAGAACTCCCTCAAAAATTATAAAAGGTATGAGAAATTTGTGAGGGTTTTTTCAATGCAATGCATTTAAATAAGGGGTGAAAATTTTAAATGAACGCGAAATTTTTCAATCCAAGTTAATTTCGTGTAGGTAAGTGCAAGGTTCAACCAAGTATAACCTTCCTGTCTAAAAGAAGTCTCTACGTACAGTGCGACGTCGGGTTACCAGCTAGTCCTCTTCGACACATAAATTAAAAAAAGATAGCCAAGCTATATGGTTTCAACTTTATTATCCATTTCAAGCCTAAGTAGTGATTGTTATAAAAAACATTTCTTATATAAAAAAGTGTACTTTTTAATTGACACATCCTTGTCCTTGTCATACAGTGACAATACAGGGAAAATAGTAGACAATGCTTTAAAAATGATTTCCTTTTGCGGTTTTTGACCACCACGACGAAGAGGGAACTACGAACACGAGCCTCATTTGAAGAATGTTACGAATTCGAGACATGAGGTAACTTCCATCCTGAGTCAGTCATTGCACAAAATGCCTGATACCGTCTATCAATTCATACTAGAAGGTATTCAATGACGAGTCAATGATCCGGATCTCGTGTTTTATGTGTCACCAAGGCATTTTTGTATTTACTTCCTCCTTATATTTGTGATGCTATATTTTTCCATATATGGTCAATATTTAATTATTTTGACCCAAAGAACTGTTGAATATCCTTGACTGTTGTTATTAACTTCAGATCATGCATAAACGTATGAAAAACAACCTTGATTTGCTATCAAACACTCTTGTCTCAATGCCCCATGTCTAATGGGCAACTAGACTTATTTAAAAAGGTGGGTTGTCAAAATTTATTGTCTGTTTGTTTGTACCAAGATCCACTGAGGTGATATTTTGTGTGATTTTTGGAACACTTTCTCAGTCACTGCAATGAAGTGGTGCTGTTTTCCACTTTGGTACGGTCAAAAGTTGGAAAATTTTCACTAGGGTTTTCCACTGGGCATCGTTCATCTAAAAAACCTAAACAAAAGGTCCGACTAGACTTCCAGACCGGGGTTTTTTAGATGGACTATGGACTGGGGTACTAAAAAGGAGTGTTCCAGATTTTTTGTTGTCTAGCAGTATCCTGAGCTGAGTTCTAGATTTTACATTCTGATTCGGCATACCTTGATAAAAACGCAATGAATACAAATCAGACTAGGTTTTGCTGTCTCCACTCTGTAGGAATTCGTTGGCTGCTTCCTTAAAAATCTACCTAAAACAGTAAAATCATCTCTAAAGATTGCACACGCGGGGTTTCATTTTACTAAACCATGAAGGTTTTATCAAATGTAAACATCAGCAAGAAAAAGAGAACAAACCTTTGCAATAAAATGGTAAAATCCATCAGCCTGACACATTCAACAACGAACAAGCGTTTTATCGAGAAACCAAACAAAACACCTGTGAAAATATTTTTCGCCAATACTGTAAAGAAGAGGGAATTCGATTGCGAATAGAACGCTTTTGAAATAACATTCGAAAAAAATGAACATTAGTCTGCGTAACATCCATCGTTACAGTGGTCTGTGCGCAATTCTCTGATTTTCCGTATTCAATCACCCAAAAAAACTGGGTGGCTGAGTACGCATAAGTCAGTGAATATTTTTAAACAAAAAACCGTGCGGAACAATTCTGAGATTTTTATTGTTAGTCTCCATTCTACTGGTATATAAGGAGGCAATATAGTATTGCGCACAGACACCATCACCGCAACGGCAATACACCCTTTCGAGGTCTCGCGTAGACTAGTTTACTAGTCTCTATTTTAAGTCAGTCACAAAACGCGCAAACAGTATTTTGACACAAAGATGGAGAGT
>JAYRBV010030026.1:0-10034 GCA_036023255.1 Mitrocomella polydiademata
GTAGCGTATTCATCTTATGCACAGGCTTGTTGAATTACATTAGACGCGACGTTAGTGCGGCCTTATAAAGCAAGCCTATGAAGCAATAAAGGTCATGCCTACGTTGCAAAACATATAGTTCGTCTGTCCGTTTTAGACCATTATCGTTCTTCTATAGAAAAGTCTCTTAAATTGGTCTGAAAATTCGAGACAACTTTTATCAAATGCCTCGTTCTTTCAGACACGTTTAAGAGGATTTTGACCGGTGGTCTCAAATCGACAGATAAACGACCTCGTAGTAATTAGGGGATGTCATCTTCCTTGTGACCGGAAGAGGGCTCGATTTCTTCATGACAGCTAGGAAACCAAAACGAGTCGACAGCCCGTATAAAAACTCGGCCGTAGCTCCAACAAACCCAGTGGTTAATACTTTGCATAATGTCTGATGAACTGGTATTTATTTGTCGATCGTCAGCTTACTCAATCATGGTGACTTTTAAAATCCAATAGGCGAAATTTGGAAGTTGAGTTTTGAGTCATTGTCGTAATAAAATTATCAATTCAATGTTACTGAATGTCCATGACTCACAATGGCTGTTATCCTTCCTATATAATTCTATTTTTCCTCATAATTTTTCAACATTTGAAAAACTGTGTTAATTCGACGTCCATTGAATTTAACAATTATTTTGAGATCGCGTAATGTTACGTAATCCAATGTCACGTGTCTATGAGTCATAATGACTTAACTCCATTCTCCCTTTATTTTCTTTGTCTTTTTTTACAAAGAGAGAGGGAGATTCACAAAAACCAAGAGTGCTTTAGATACCTTAGAATGTTGGTGCGCCATGCACTCGCTCGTAGTTTTCATTCAACAAATTTGTGCAGGCGGACGGAAAAAGGTAACGTCACGACGTAAAACTGTTACTAAAAATAGACAAACGGAAACGTACAAAAGTGAACAGAAGCGGAAAAAAGAAAGTTGAAAAATTCAACCAATCAGCGCTCACATAATATGTATAAGAATCTTTTCTTATCATTTCAATTTTGTGTATCTACTGTACAGTATATGTTTTTTTTTAACTTTGAAATAACAGCCAGGTATTACGCCGCACAGAATTAAGTGCGCGAAATTTAATTGGCTAAACGTTTTTATCTAGCTACTTATGGTCTCTGACACATATTTGCTCAAAGCAAAAGCTATTATAATAGGTAATTCGCACATATTTATAGAGAGAAAGTTTTAGCCCTCTAGGAGATTTCTCCTTTCATACAAATAAATAATTAATTTTTAGGTTTTCTCTGGCTCTCTTTTTGCATATTAAGAATTTATTGCAACTGTCAAGCAAAACGTTAAAGGTTAATTTTCTTGTTAGGAGAATATCAAATTAAATCTTGTGGGTTGGGCAGGATACAAAAGAATTAAAGACGAAGAAAGAATTTAAACGACGAAAAACAAATCTTTATTTCGCTTTTCTCAGAGTATATATATTGTCATCAGAAACGTTGGTTATCTCAACGGCCGAATAAGGATTCAATACAATTACTTCACACCATTGACGTCAAACAAAGTTCGAACCAAAGTTGCACTGCTTTTTTATAGAACGCAGAGCGATGGATGGACCGCGGTAGCGGCGCGTGGTATTGTTATGAAAATTACGATATTTGAAAGTTTTACAAGTTATTACTTTGAAAGATGAAGAATTTCTCAACAAATTCTATGAGTAGGGATATTAGGATCCTTAAACACATTTTTAAAAACCAATATGTACAAGTGAAATATCATCGATTCCAAGTATATTCATATAGACTCCATCTCTCAAGGAAACCGTTTTCTAATGAATTGAAATCGACCTTTGATAGCTATAGAAATTCACCGGTCACCGGTCACCATCAAGGATTTTTTCAATTAACTCAAAACAATTTAAAGACTCGATTTAAAACGTAAACAGTTTTTCCATGGATTGAAATCGACCTTAATTGATAACTATAATTTTCAAAAGTCACTGGATCCAGCATCAAGGAAATCGCAGTAACATTAAAATAGAAGCACCATACTCCTGCGGAGATGAACTTCAAAGCCATGACTCTTACACTTTTGATTGCATTATTGTCTGGATCTCTCCACGCTAAGAAAAAGGTGAGTAAAATATGCCGTTTCGTCGTCTCGGGTTGCTAAAGCTATTCTAGGAACTGTGGCAGGAAAAAGTTTACACAAATGTTCTTACACTGCAGTAATGGTTTCTTTTGTTTGCTTGTTTTTGGTAGAGCTGTTTAAAACCATTGCAGTGTAAGAACATTTATGTAAGCGTTTTCCTATCACAGTTGCTCGAGTAGCATCAGAAACCGTTCAGAAGTGTACTTGACACTTCGAAACGGCGAATCGGATAACGGATATTTTTACTTGTGGAGTGGGGTGTAGGGACGTGCGAAGACTTGAGAGGTAGACCTGTAATGTAAACTAAATTTATATTTGTATTCTACAAAAAAATCAAGTAAAAGTTATAGAAAACGCTGAATTCTTCAAATTTAAATCGGAATTATTATTTCAACTATGAATAACGTATCGAAGTCCGTACAAAAAACCGTAAAAATAGATGTCATAAAATTGCGCCGTATTATTCCATTCTGAAACTTTTATAACACAAGTCTTAAAGTAGAAAACGCAAAAATAAAGATTATAACTAGTTTTGACTCTATTACTCACTCTATAAACTTATAGTGGCAGCATAGCAAATGTACGTGAATTGGTCGAGGGTTCGAGATCCACCAAGTTCATAGAGTTTCTACGGGTTTAACCACTGTGAACATATATCGCCTGCTGATATCCTTTTAGTTCAAACTAACTGACTTTCTTTCTTTTATTATTTTCTAGCCTGGTAACCTTGCTGACCCACAAAATAAACTACATAAAGTCATTGACTGCTATCGTTTCCGTTGTCCCCTTCGCCTTCAAAAATGCAGAAAAAATAAAGATTGTTACACGTGTTGCAAAGATGTCTAGTACGCATGCGTAACAAATATTTGTGAAAAAGTCTACCCTCCATATTTGAGTGGTTAAGCCGTAGGCTCGTAAACGGGTGTTTGAGAGTTCGTGTCTGCCATCGGTCACAGTATACGAGGATTCCCTCTCCTTGCTAATTTCAATAGGTTCCGTTGCGTGGTGTGGCGTTGACCTTCATAACAACAGACTACATAGTACTGGATAGACTATATCCTAAATCGTAAATATATAACATTCATTTTAAAGGAATTATTGTTATTTACTGCCCGAGGCTTTTGATTTGAAGCCCGTCAGTGTCATTTATGCCGACGCAAAGAGGAGTTCTGGCCTAGAAAGCTATGTTCTGAGCGGGCCGTTATTAAAATTTCTGCTCGCTAAAGTTCTCATTTATACCAGCGGAATAAACGTTATTGGTCAGATAATGCCCGTGATATTATTCATAATACTTGCTGCTAATGCAGCGTCGAACGCTCCAAATTTGCACTGCTTCTGCCATAAAACAAAAACAATAAAACATGAGCGCTGCGCGCTTTTAATACCACGCGCCGCTACCGCGGTCCATCCATCGCTCTGCGTTCTATAAAAAAGCAGTGCAACTTTGGTTCGAACTTTGTTTGACGTCAATGGTGTGAAGTAATTGTATTGAATCCTTATTCGATTGCAAACGGCTGATCTTAAAGGATCGTAATGGAAAATTGGTGGTTATAGCATTTATTGTTTATAACTAACTATCGATGAGAAGGATTTTATCAGCTCATTGATTTTACAAACACATTTAAGAGAGAGACTTTTCTATAAAAGAACGACTGATCATGAATTGAAACGCGAACTACTTGGGTTTTAGCGCCACTATAAACCAAAACAAGCAAACAAAAGAAAACTCTTTATTATCTTATAATGGATTTTAGAGGGTTGGACAAGGGAACAAAAAACAAAAACTTGAATGAAAAATAAAGAAACTTTATACACTATATTATTTGTATCTTCTGTTTTTAATTACGGAAATGCTGGAACTTTTTCAACTTCGCAATAATAAAAATCAACTTGACTTTGATTTATGAAGTAAAATTTGCTCAACTAATATCAAAAGTGGAAAATTTCTGGTCATTATTGGGATTAATGACAGGCATAAATCATTTCTGGTGTATGGAATTTTAACTAACAAATATTTAAAATGTTATAACATAAATAGGCGAAATATAATGATTTAAATTACTCTAAGAATGATATAATCTCGATTGCAAACGGCTGATCTTAAAGGATCGTAATGGAAAATTGGTGGTTATAGCATTTATTGTTTATAACTAACTATCGATGAGAAGGATTTTATCAGAATAAACACGATACACCACAGCAATGAACTGCAAAGCATTTGTTCTTGCATTGTTGCTTGCATTGTCGTCTGTATCTCCTCGAAAGGTAGGCATAATTTCCTGAATTTCTTTGTAGGGATTTACAACGATTCTTTAATACATTTAAAAGTAAAAAGATTTTTGCAGAAAAATTTTGGCCAATTATTTTTAGTAGAAGTTATGTATTCCAGTTTATTCTCCCGCTAACTTACCTGCGGCAAATGTTTGTCGACGATATAATTTCACGACGTATTTTTCACGATTTAGTGTTGAAATATGATCAGTCAAACTTCTTTCATTCATTTAATTTCTAGATCGGTAGCCTTGCCGAACCATTAAAAATATCCAGCCTGTTGTTATTTGAAGTTATATCTTGCCAGCTGTTCCTGTGTCCACTTCGATATCAAAAATGCAAAGAAGATAAAGATTGTCACAAGTGTTGCCAAAATGTCGAGTACGCATGCGTATCAAATGTTTGTGAAAAAAACTACCACATGCCTAGTGAATATATACCAAATGGAACAATATAATCTGCTATGATTTTGTAAACATTTTCCACCATCGTTATAAATATAAATACTAAATTCAGGGAGAAAAAATAACTTTTTTCTACAACTTTATCACGCCGCCTTTGGCAACCTTCAGCTAAACTACATTATCCTAATTCAATCTTAACGACTTAACACAAATGATTCGAGTTTTCCATTTCACCATGCTCATACTTTTTATTTTGCCTGTACTGGCCATTTTGAAATGAATTTGCAAGACTGAATTTACGTGAAATTTCAAAAAGATTTCATTTCAATTGTCTTTTTCTGGGGGTATCCCGGGTTTTGTTTCCTGAACCCACAAAAGACCATCTCATCCTCTTTATATATGTAGTGCGAGTTCTTAAATTAAATCCACACTAAGGTTTTTACGAAAGAGTCACAAGAGAGAAATAAATGACTAAAATGACTAACGATTGGTTTCGAGTTAGAATGTATTGTTGGACGTTTTCATTATATTCATCTTATTGAACGTTGTAATAAAGTGTGGTAATCAGAACATTTAAATTTTTATTCACATTCAATTTCATTACAGAAAATGAAAATGGGTTTTGTATGGTTGCTAATTGAAGTGTTTGTCACGCTTGAATGAATTTGAAATGTTTTGCTGCACACTTCGTTTGCAATGTTTCGGCTGCAAATGGAAGTTTTAGAAAAACAAACTTTCTGTTTCAGCGGCTTCTCTTTGATTAATCTGTTGGTTTGTTTTGTCGGTATTTATGTTTGCAAATAGGTTCTCTTTCTCGAATGTTGTTCTAGTAAGAGAACATCTCTCCGTTAATTGATTCTGGAAGAACGCAGTCAAAGTATGGAAGTTGGCGACCTTGAAAAAAACATGGCAAATATTGACTGGTTTTTGATTAAGAGTTTGTAAATATAATACGCAAGTAAGATATTTGGAAGTTAGTAAATCTACTGTTATTTACCAGATCAGGTCAAGCTGTTTTAACTAAAATCGCAAAAATAATAACCTTGGAGTCTATATGCAGTAGAGTCTAAATGTTAGAAATATATTCGTCTCACACTCGCTATCACCATCATGAAGCAAGAAGCAATAACCATTGGCAAATTAAAACTCATCATGGATAGAGACGTAGGAGTATCTCCAATACATAAAAACAAAACACCAGCAGATCAAAGTCCATCAAAGCATCCACAGCTGCCTTCATTACAAAAGAATCGCTCAACTGACACATCCATCAAAGCAACAATAACTCGATCAAGTAAGACCAGAACAAACTCCTTTTTCGGATGTTTGACGTATGTGTTTGGTCCTGTTTTACCGTCAGATGGTAAAAGATCAGATGGCCGCATTGCCAGCGTTGTCTATCTCATCTGTCTTTGTGCAGCAGGGATTGTAATGAATCTAGCAGCGTGGTTGCAGCAGGATAACGAAGTTCTTGGCATTACTACAGATCATATTGATGGATTCTTGATCACCTGTATACTTCCTGCCCTTGTGTGGATTGTCTACATTTTTTTCCACCAGAACGACCGGAAAACTGTTGATTTCATCAGCTCCGAGCAGCATTCTAACAGACCTTTAATGACTGGTGCTTACGTTTTTGGTACTGGGAGCTCCGTAATGGACATTCTCCATATCACTTATTACCTCCAGTGCTCATTGGATCTGTCCAGTTTATGTTACTCCTTATTTAAGAGCATCTTTATTCTGACACAGATTCTATTCCTGAGAAAGTTTTCAGGTGCTATTCTACATAAATCGCAAAGTATTCGATTGGTACTGTTTCACATCCTAGGCACGAACGTATGCATGTGGTTTCGTGCGCTTTTCAGCCATGCGGACTTGATGTTTAAATCGAGAAACTTGAAACTAACCAAAAACTTTCAGTGCAGCGTGGATGCACCCGAACCTATATTAAAAATATGGACCCTTAGTGAACCGTACCTTTATCCTTTCACCATGGAATACTCCCTCATTGCTGGTAAGTCATTAACGTTCCATCAGATTTTTTCTGAGAGCCCGATACCTTCACATCATTGTGTTTATATAGTTTCTTTGTTCTGTATTATGCAATATCAAAATATTATAGCATAACTAACTGCGCCTTTCTAGGGGCCCATATACCAGTAGTGTATTAAGAACAAGCACACCTCTGTCAAAGAGTGCAATTGGCAATAAAACAATCATAACCATTAAAAAGACTCTCCGTCAGATGTGTGTGACTATGTGTAACTATTTTTTAAATACGATTGCACAGTATCAAATTCGCAGTCGCAAGGTCATCTCTCAAAATTCAACTTCGATTGGTTTTATTTATTTTTATTATTATTTGAACATATCTACCCTCATAGGATAGTCCTCTTCAGCTCTAGTGAACTACTATATATCTTTAGAATTAGAAGTGATTAGCAATTTTCAATTTTCAATTTCCTCGCGGCGGGGTATGGCTTTATTTATTTGTATTACTCAATTTCAGCTGGCCTCCTGTACAACATGTGGAGTGCAATGCGTGATCTGAACCCTGATCCACAAGATATCTACATCTACGATGAAATGGACCACGAACATCATTATGCAGAAGACCACGAGGATGGAGCTGACATCAATAAGGACCATGATGGCTACGGTGGAGATGATAGCTCAGGCTTTTACGGTAGCACCTACAGCCCAAATCTATCCCGCTATCCTAGTCATGTTTCGCTGTACAGTAGGGCTAGCAACACATCATTTAACGCCAGATCCTACTGCAAAGAAACCACAATTGCCGAGGGTCACCATCACGAGATCATGGACACTTACAGACCTTCAGCAGATCCTGGTTTACTCCTTGGTATTCTGTTGTCGATATTGCTATCCATAAGTGTGGCTTTCCTGGTTATGGACAAACATTCAAATCACGCTTTGAAGATCTATTATGTGTACCAGATCGTGCTGCATACTATTATAATCATTGCGTTATGGTCAATACTGAAGGGATTACAAACACAACAGTCTGTATGGTATCCGTATAATTCAGACGATACTCTTCTTGTGTTATGCTTTACCGGCGTGTTTCTGTATACGGGACTGGCACTTATCGCCGGAATTAGTGAGGCTGATCACGTGACAAACAATCTAGCGATTCTGTCAAGCGTTAAGTCAGCGTTGATATTGCTGCAATCCATTCTACAAGTAACAGCTATTGTTAAATCGGCTCGGTTCCAACCCTCTTTTAATGGCTCCCACGTGGATATTATTCGCCAAGGAGCGTTGTTTCTGGTTATGACAAATTTTGCATTATGGATGCAGGACTCTTTCTTTGAATTGCGTTACAATGCTGCAGCTCCGGTACAATTGAAATTCTTCGGAGAGAGCGTGTGGAAATCTATTACCATATTCGCTTACCCGTTCTGTATTTTCTTTCGTTTCCATTCGGCAGTTTGTTTATTTGAGGTGTGGACGACGTTCAAACATTGCTGAGCTCAACAAATTTTAAATCCTCTCTTGTAAATATTGTTAGTAAATATTGAGAAAAGCCAATAATTAGCGCTTTTAGATTTAATTATTTTTTTAAAACATAAATTTTTTGTCTAAAACCCAAAACTTTCAACCTTAAGTACTATCTACATTAACTATCAAAGATTATAGTAAAACCAAGGAGGTAATATACATGGAGTATTATCTATCCAAAACAAGCGTGTTCTAAGCATGCATTTACCTCTCAAGAGAAATGCAATTAAAGTTAAAAAATGTATTGTTTTCAGAAATTAGTACCGTCATAATGAGTCACACTTGACCAATATGTATTGAATGAGACATTATTATGTGCATAATTAAGTTAACTTGGTAAAACCCATAATATGAAATAAAAAAATAAAAATACACATAAAACAAATAAAATAATTTAATCACGATGTCATTATATTCAGTGTTTTTGGGACCCACTTTATCATCCCTCGAATCCCCAAAATGAGATACGTGACTTAAAATAAAATAATTGAAATTCAAAGATTCACATTTTAAAGGAAGAAACTTTCGCGAATGACCGAATTACAAGCCTAAATCTCATAGCATAAAGGTGGTTTTTGAACCATTAACAAGAAATGGTACTAGTTCATATTGTTTTTAAAATTTCACGGAAGAAACTTTCGCGGAAAGGCCAAAAAACGGAAAGGCCAAAAAACCGCGAAACCGCGAAAGTTTCTTCCTTTAAAGTAGTTCTAAGGGACTTAATTTTGTATGGAGACGAGATTGGATTGATCGAGCGAGTGTTATATATAAACGGTATTTCGGGAAGGGAAATTGGCAGTTTCATTTATCTGGCTTTTTTGTTGAGCACTACGTGGGTGATTAAAATCATAGCAACCAAATCTTCCACTTCTCTTTCCAATAAAATATTTTTCTTTGATGTCGCCGACATTAAATAACCTCGTCAATATACATCAAATAACTTAAAAACATCACACCCAAATCGAAAATTGTATAATTCGTTTTGCTTGAACATATTTACCCAAAATACTGCATTCTCCTCAACTTCATAGAACTTCTTTCCTAGAGAGTCCTGTCTTCCTTGTGAAATAACTACAAAAGATTCTTAACCAATTAGCCGTGAGTAGCACTTAATTAATCAACCATTAAGGTTTCCTTTGTTTTAAATATAGTCTGTACATCCTAAAAGAGTTCTCATGACAAATATAGATACGCTAGTAAGTAACACTTTGAAGTAACAGGTTCCAACATGGACTGGATAGTTCAAAAGCGGTGTACTAGCGATATAAAAAGGTCGTAATTGCAAGTCTGAGGTTGATAATGTAGCATAAGGCGTATCTAATTTGTCTCTCCTTTCAATGCAAGATAATGCACATTTATAACACGACACAGAAAGCACCAATATCGTAGCTCGTACTATATGGAACTCGTTTTAGACTAGAGGCAACTATTTAGGACTCTGACAGGATATAAATAATAACTGCCCGACCACCCATTACCACCCATCTCGTAAAACTTTCGAGCGAAACTTTCAACATTCGCAGAAGGAAATCATATTTTTAGTTCTCCGGAACTTATTAATGGAACATTAAAGGGTAATAAAAAACCAAGCCCAGCCGGCATAATCACTAAATAACCTCTACGCAGGAGTGTGTTTTCTATTGAAATTGCGTTCATTACATCTTGCATTTCAATAGAAAACACCCTCCTACAAAGTG